>PVLD010012479.1:20129-60228 GCA_004027595.1 Dinomys branickii | reverse complement strand
AGGGGTTGATTGCTTTAGCTTTTTAAAACTGGGACTGACGTTTAAAATACATTTTTTTCTTTAGTTTTTTTTTTTTTTGAGGGGGAGTTTTACTGGGGACACAACCCTAGGGCCTTTGCACTGGGCTGTATCCCCCGCCTTTGTAAAATTTTTTATGTTGAGATAAGGTTTTGCTAAATTCCTCATCCTAGGCTCGAATTTGACAGTTATCCTGCCTCAGCCTCCTGGAGTGGTGGAATTACATGCATGTATCCCTATACTCAGCTACCCAGCTTCTTCAAGTGTTATTTTTTAGCTGTGGTAACCACAGGTTAGAAATTGGCGTGGGCGGGCTGGGGATATAGCTCAGTGGAATAAGCGCTTGCCTAGCAAGCGCAGGGTCCTGAGTTCGATCCCCAGTACCGCAAAAAAAAAAAAAAGAAAGAAATTGGCGTGGGCAATGTATCAACCCAGCTCAGAATAAGCAAAAATATTTATAAAAATGGGTAAATTCAACTATAAAACAGTCACTTTTAGGGAAATACATTTATTTATCAAATTAGATTAGCTGAATACTTGGAGCTTAAAGGAAGACCTGAAAATATTTTCTTCATTTAAGGTTTTTTTTTTGGTACCAGAAATTGAACTCAGAACCTTGCACTTGCCAGGCAAGTGCTGTGCCGCTGAGCTATATCCCTGGCCCTTCTTCATTTAATTAAAGCTTTTACTATTGATTTATTTTGAGGTAATGTACTTTAGGCTGTCCTTTTTTTTTTTTTTTTGAGAAATTAAAAACTTTAAGACATTTGAATTATATTTAAAATATAAATGTCACTTTATTTTATTTTATTTTATTATTATTTTTTTTTTGCGGTACTGGGGATCGAACTCAGGACCCTGCACTTGCTAGGCAAGCGCTTATTCCACTGAGCTATATCCCCAGCCCATAACTGTCACTTTAGAAATACAGAAATCAGAAGCCTGGCACAGTGGTGCACATCTGTAGTTGCAGTTACTCTGAGGCTGAAGCTGGAGAATCAGAAGTTTAAGGCTGGCTTGGGCTACAAAGCATAAGGTCCTTGGACACCTCATCTCAAAAAAAAAAAGTTACAGAAATCTGGTGTCATATGAGGCTGTTACCAAATCTAACAAAGTTGTATTTCTTTATCCTAAAAATAGAGTGAAAAATTCATTTTTTGGTTTTTATTTTTGTTGTTGTTGTTGTCTTTTTGAGAGAGGATTTTGCTAATGTAGTTCAGACTGGCCTTGAACTCCAGCAATCCTCCTGCCTCAGCCTCCTGAATGCTGGGATTACAGGCATGTGCCACCATGCCCGGCTTAGGTTTTTTTTTTTTGAGACAGGGTCTCTGTAGTTCACATTGACCTTGAACTCACTATGCAATCCACTATGAATTTGTTGTGATCCTTCTGCCTCATTTCCCCCACCCCACCTTGTGCTGGGATTATAAGGGTGTGCCACCGTACCTAATGTCATTTTAATTTTAAATGATAAGTATTACTATTAAAAAATGGATTATTGGGGGTATAGCTTTAAAAAGCATTAATTTTTTCAGTTGTTGTTTTTTTTTTTTTGAGACAGGGTCTTATTATGCAGTTCAGGCTGGCCTTGAGCTCACTTTGTAGCCCTGGCTGATCTTGAACTGGCAATGATCCTCCTGCCTCAGCTTCCTGAGTGCTGGGATTACAGGCGTGTGCTACCACACCTGGCTCTTGAGTTATTTTGAAACCAACAACTTGCAGAGGTTTGAATTCAGGAATTCAGGCAAAACAGATTTTTAAAAAAATCATTACAGGGGATTGCACTCAGGACCTCCTGCATGGTAGGCAGATGCTCTACCACTGGGCTACCTCTGTAGCCTTTTTTATTTCTTACTGCATTGCGCAGGCTGGCCTCAAACTTGGGGTGCTTCTTTCTCAGCAGTAGCTGGGATTATAGGTGTGTACTGTCATACCCAGCAAGGACAAACTCTTTTTGGTAGCTTTGTAATGGTTTTTCTCTTACAGATCTATTTTGTGGCATTATTTTTGTGTATTAATAAAGTTATATATAAATTTTTGTTTGTAAAAACGCTTTCTCTGAATGAACCCTTTTAGTAATGGTTTTCCTTCCAAGTGACTTCATAACCATCAGCCCGAAGTCACAGTGTAATGAAAAAGTAATACAACCTTTTGTGCTTAACTAAGATAAGAAGTCCTTGGTGGAAATATTGAGTGAATGATTACAAAAAGGATAATTCTTTTTTTTTTTTTTTGAGACAGGATCTCTCCTTAGTTCAGGTGGGGGGCTTGAATTCTCTATGTAGCCCAGGCTGGCCTCAAATTTGTGGTGTTTCTCCTCAGACTCCCAAGTGCTGGGATTACAGGCATGTACCCATGCCCAGCAAGGAGGGTCGTTCTTTAGTTACAGAGTGAATCCCTTGAAAGGTAAATTCAACTATAAAGCAGTCACTTATTTATGAAATCAGATTAACTGAATACTTAGAGCTTAGTGTTTTTTAAAGAAGTTAGACTTGAAAATGTTTTCTTCATTAGAGTAAAACTTCTACCATTTATTTAGAGGCAAGGTTTCCCCGTGTACTTCAGGCTGTGCTCTTTTTGGTCTTTCTGAGACAGGGTCTCGCTATGCTGTTCAGGCTGACCTTGAGCTCACTTTGTAGCCTAGGCTGGGTTCAAACTCACAACGATCCTTCTTCAGCCTCTGAAGTGCTGGGATTACAGGTGTGTGCCATCACATATAGCTCTATTTCTGAAAAGTAGCCTTAGTCAAAAAAAAGTCTCAATTTATGACTTCTTATTTTTAATATTCAACTTTATTAAAAACCTGATACATAGTGTATGATATGCTAGGCTCCCGATTACAGGCGTGTGCGACTGTGCGTGGCTTCACACTGTTCTTGAACTCTTTATGTAGCCCAGGCCTCGAACTTGCAGTGATTCCGTTTCCTCAGCCTCCTGAATGTGGAGATAAAGGCGTTTGCCACCATGCTCAGCAAAATTTCACTTCATTGAAATAACTTTTTAAATTTTTCTTCAAACCATAAACAAGTAATGATAATGTCAATTCTTCTGCCTGAATTTTAAATACAACAGTAATGAGTTTTTCCTATGCTTATGAGTGAAGTGATACTATATTGCTATGTCAGTAATTTTATAGTCACCTGTCTGAATATTATGACTGAGAACGTAGAGTGAAGAGAATATGTATAGTCACCCTTCCATATCTGGGAGATTGGGTCCACAATCCCCCCAGATACCAAACCTTCCAGTCCTTTCTTTATTTTGTTTTTTTGAGACTGGGTCTTGTTATATAGTTCAGGTTGGGACTGAATTTACTACGTAGCCCAGACTGGCCCAGAATTCTCAACAGTCCTCCTGCCTCAGCCTCCTGTGTGTTAGGATTACAGGAGTGTGCCACCATGCCTGGCCCTATTTGAGAGATATTATTTATTTATTTATTTTGGGGGGGTTTTTTGGAGACAGGTGCTCTCCGTGTAGTGCTATAGTGCAGGCTATCCTTGAACTCTCTGTGTAGCCCAGTCTGGCCTCAAACTGGCAGGAATCCTCCTGCCTGAGCCTCCTCTGAGTGCTTTCTCTCATGTATTTTAAACAATCTTTGCATTACTTGTAATACCTAATGGAGTGTAAATGGTGTTACAGTATATTGTTTAGGTAATAACAAGAGAAGAAGTTTGGACATTTAGTCCAGATACAGGTTTTTTAAATTCTATTTTTCAAAGAAAATGATTTTATTGGTACATTATAGGGATACATAATGATCACACTCATCATAGGGAATTTGTTCTTGTATATGAATTGCTTTTGGTATCAAAAAGAGTATTAAATAGAATATTAGATGGTTTATATTTTGTGTTGGTAGCATTAGTGGTAATGAAGAAGACATTTTTCCCATCATGTTTTCGTTATAGTGGTTGCCAAGATCTATTTTTAATATTCTTTCCAAATGACAGCAGTTTTGAGATTTTTTTTTTTTTTTTTTTTGCGGTACTGGGGATCGAACTCAGGACCCTACGCTTGCTAGGCAAGCGCTTATTCCACTGAGCTATATCCCCAGCCCCAATAGTTTTGAGAAATGAGACAGTATATGTGTTCTTTTTCACAAATTTGCCAAGAAGGATGTTTAAAAACCCTGGTTATTTTCATTCTATATAGAAAGAACAATTCCAAATTTTTTTTTTTAATGGATTGCTTTTAGTTTCTAAATTCCATGAATTTGTTTTCCTCTATGATAGTTTTTTTTAAAATTTTATTTTATTTTATTTTATTTTATTTTGGGAGCACAATTTAACAAGGATCTTAGAGACACCTAATGATACGTGAATTCTCAGAATTATAAGAAAAGCCGTCTCATTCCCCTCCCTTTCTCCTTCCCTTCCCCTTTCTTCTTCTGGGGGAGAGGATGGTACTTGGAGACAGGTTTTAATGTAGTTGAACTGATGAGTACCATATTGCAAATAACTTCAGAAGTTTATGAGCCAGGAGGATGATAAATTGTGTGTTTGATTTGAGAAACTGCTGGAAGCAAGTGAGTAAACCACATAACTTGTCACCAACATATGTTAAATAGTCATTTTTGTTATATTACAGAAAATAAAAACCCTAATGAATACTTATGGGCATTTTTGCTGTGATATTATTAAGACTATGGCAGCGTGTAAGTATATAACAGATTTCCTGTGACCATAAACTAAATGATGTCTTTTCAGATTTATGTCCTATTTTTATGGACAGTTTTCACTGACACATTCTTCCCCAGAAATTATTTGAAATTAACTTTATAGTGGTACACTTGACATGCTTTAGAATGAGAACTGTCACTTTTCTTTTTTTTGCGGTACTGGGGATCGAACTCAGGACCCTGCGCTTGCTAGGCAAGCGCTTATTCCACTGAGCTATATCCCCAGCCCCGAGAACTGTCATTTTTTTGTAGACAAAAATCTACAACTTGAATATTTCTCCATTTGTGCTCTAAAATGTTAGGTTATCACTGGTTTGTTCATTAACAGCTTCATTTTCCACCACCAAAGTTCCATTGTATTATTTTTACTTAACATTTTTGTGGTTGTTGATAAGAACTTTCTAGCTGGATGTGGTGATACACGTCTGTAATCCTGGTTACCCAGGAGACTGAAACTGGGGGGCTACACGTTCAGGTCCAGCCTGGCAACTTAGCAAGATCCTATCTCTGAAACAAAGTAAAAATAGAAAGGACTGAGGTTGTGTCTCAATTGTAGAGTTTCCCTGGGTTTAATCCCAGTACCACAAACAAAACAAAACACCCAGAAACAAAAACAAGAAAAGCCCAGTCTTTCTCATAGGAAGAAGCAAAATTCCTGTTAGACTACTTTAGTTTTTAATGTTACACAGCTAAGCTCAGGCATGCTGGGGAACAGACATCGTAGCAGATGGGGCAACCTGCTGCTCTGTAAAGATGGGTGGTTCCTTTTGATTACAGACCCAAGCAGTCTGAAGTGAAGATATGGGCCGCAATCCATTCTCCAGGCTGTACTATCCATGTGTGTTGTGGTAAAGCCAGGAAAAACTTCGGTATAGTAGAAGAGATAATTGGATGCACTTTTAGTTTCCAGGCATAGACCCACACATAGCAGTACTGTCAATGCTGTATTTTGGAGTGTGGAGGCCAAATGGTGTGATACTCTCACACTGTTTGCTGCTTTGAATTACAGAGGATTGGTTCAGGAATGTAAAATAGGATGTTGTGGTAGGGGACCAGATTTATACTTTCTCAGAAACAGAAGTGGAGGGTTTTTTTTTTCCTGTTCTTAAAAGAACTATTCTTAAATGAGCTATATGGGATAAATTTTTTTTTTGGTCTTTTTTTTTTTAACCATTTTCTTTTTCCAGTACCAGGAATCGAACTCAGGGCCTTACACTTGCCAGGCAGGTGCTGTGCCACTGAGCTACATCCCCGGCCCTGTATGGGATAAATTCTACAGTTTTTTAAAATTTGAACTTCAGAGAGTATAATGAACAGTGAATAAATGGCTGAGAAACGCACAGTTGTGGAAATTAAGTTAATAGAGCCACACGGAAGAAGTTTGGGAAATATTATTAACCAGAAAATGCATGGCCCTAGTTACGAAGCATGTCGGACCACAGAAGTGTGGGACCTGGATTTTCGTGGCAGGTGCAGTGAGGAAAGTGGGAAACAGCCTACGTGTGCAGCCACAGGGAATAGGTAAGGTGTAGTGTTGCTGTGTAGTGGTGTCCGATACGGCACAGGAGGGAAAGGGCTCGATCTCTGTATAAGAGTAAGTCATGTTATAAAGGCATGATATTATACCATGGTCTCTGTGGGTGCATCTTAGAAAAACATAAAAAAAATGCTGGACCTGGAGGCGCACACATGTAACCCTAGGTACTTGGAAACCTGAGGCGGAGGACTGTAAGTTTGAGGCCATCCTGGGCAACTTGGCAAGATCGTACCTCTAAATAGAAAATAAAAACTGAAAGGGATGGGGAGGTAGCTCGGTGCTCCCTGGGCTCAGTTTCCAGCCCCATGAAAGAAGAAAACAGCACGAGAAAAGACCTGAAAGTAGATAAACAAAACATTGATCTGGTGGAGAAGAGTGAGTGGGATGGGGAGAGATCAGGACTGGAGGGAGAAAATGGCTTGGCTTTGGTGGTGCTGGTGTCTGGCTTTATTTGTATATAGTTCTCCAGTTTTAAAATAGAAAGCATTTACTTATTATTTGAGTAATTAAAAAATTTTAAAAAATTAATCCCAACTACCGCCCAATACAAAACTGCTTCTTCCCTCCTTCAGCATTAGGGATTGATTAAGAGGCACTACATAGCGAGACCCTGTCTCAAAAAGATTAAAAAAAAAAGAAAAATGTATGGATACGAGGAATCTAGTTCTTTGGGTACAAATCTTGGCTCTCTACTCACTGACTACTTGGCTTTGGGCAAGCAACTTGAATTTTGTGTTTCTGTTTCTTTGTGTAACAGCAGCAATAATAGTATTAGCATATAGAGTTGTTACAGAAGGTTAAATGAGCCAGTATTTGTAATACACCTAGACTACTGCGTGGCAAAGAACAGCTGATAGTTTTTTAAAAATTATAATTTGGAGGAGTTTTGGGGAAAACGTATGCAGTTTTATTTGCCTCGTATAATTGCTAACTGTGCAAGTATTTTTTCAATGAATTTGTTAGTTTTTGTCCTTTGAAGTAAAATTGTACTTTAAATGTGTAAATACATAATTTTTGAGAAGATATTTTTATTGATTGATTGATTGATTGAGTGATAGATAACGGGAATCGAACTGAGGATCTCGTGCTTGCCAGGCAAATGTTTATGCAACTGAGCTATATCCCTGGCCCCTATTTGTGTATGTATGTATGTCTTTTTGAGATAGGGTCTCCCTGTGCAGTTCAGGCTAGCCTTGAGCTCAGCTTGTAGCCCAGGCTGTTCTCAAACTTGCAACAATCCTCCTGCCTCAGCCCGTGGAGTGCTGGGATTACAGGCGTGCACCGCCATGTCTGACTATTATCTTTTTAGTGGGAAGGAAAAATGCATTTGTTATAAGAGCTTTTGAAAGTCTTTTTTACCTTTGGGTAGGTAAATACCTAAATTATACCTATTCAGCACTTTTAATATTAATGCACTATATTTACCCCCTCAGTTTCATTTAGTATGTTATTAAATGAACCTGATTCCAAGAATGTGAGGGAGGAGATAGACTTTATTTATTTTGTATTTTTTTGAGATACACTCCAGAAATGACAAAATGAGGTATAAGATAATGAAAAACCTTTTAATTGAACTTACGAGTCAGAGGTTGTAGACCAGGGGTTTAGTGATAAACCGGAGGCTGTGAACAAGAGAGTAGACAGTGCTTTAATCACTCAAGTCCAGACCTTTACATATAGGGTGACCAGAAATTGCACCTTTTCTCATTAATTTTTATAAGATAATATAATAAGAAGTATAAAAATGATAATTTTATTGGATTTATTCAGTACAAAGATTGGCTGGTTGAAACAATCAATACCTGCCCCAGCAGCACTAGGAATAGTCAGTGTGCAAACGAATATGCCACCGAGTGACCCTTGGGGTAAACTGTTGAGTGGGTTATTCGAGCATCATTTGTTTTTCTTTCTGCCCCTTTACTATGCCTTCCACTGTCTTTTGTATAATATATATGATGTACATGATCAGCTGCTTTTCTCTTGCTACTTTCAAGGTTCTCTTTTTACTTATTGACTTTTTCAGTATGGTGTATCTCAGTATAGATCTCTTTAAATGTATCCTACTTGGAATGTATTGTGCCTTTTTTTTTTCCAGTACTGGGAATTGAACTCAGAACTTTGTGCCTGCCAGGCAGTTGTGCTGCTGAGCTCTCCCAAGCCTTTCATGGTGCTCCCTTCCCCTCCCCTCCCCCTTCCCCATCCCTTCTCCTCTTTTTTTGGTGTTGGGGATTGAACCAAAACCTTCTTGCATTCTCTCACACAGAGCTACAAACCAGCGTTGACACCCCCCCCAACACACACACATTAGACACAGGCTTGCTAAGTCATTAATTGGTCCTCCTCCTCCAGCTTCCCAGAGTGCTGGGATTATAGGCATGTGCGCTGCCGCACCCAGCTCATTGAGCTTCTAAGATGTCTGTGTTTTCTTTCTTCCTTCCTCTTTCACCCTTTCTCCCTTTCTCCCTTCGTTCTTTCTTTTTCTCTTCCTTCCTTCCTTCCTTCCTTCCTTCCTTCCTCCCTCCCTCCCTCCCTCCCTCCCTCCCTCCCTCCTTCCTCCCTTCCTTTCTTTCTGCATCTTCCTTTAAATCAGTACGTGTTTGTAGTTCATAAGATCACATTCCTAGTGATGAGCTAACATTTTATCAGACATTTCTAGTTGCAATAGAAGCCAAATACAATGTTGTTTTACCTGGGAGTATTATCATCATGAATAAAGTCAGTTCTCGTATGTCCACCACTTATCTTTCTATCCTCCTCTGTTATATCTGTTTCTTCCACCTTGTAGTCCACTGATAAAGTGCTAAGTGTAATTCCCTGATTATCCAGTGCTACTTCATCCTTTTATTTTTGTTTCCTGTACAATTTTGCTAGGCGAACCCCTGTTCTGCAGGGATCACTGCCTCTTAGAAGTCTTAGGTAGAATTGATCACTTTCTACTTGGGGATTCCACTATCAGGTGCAATTTAAAATTTTCTACCTGATATTCCAGTTGAATGTCTATCTTCCCTGATAAATTTTGTAATATTTGGGTGGGGAGACTTATGTTTTATTCATTATGACTGTGTTTGACCCTTACTAGACATTTAAAAAAAAATAACTGCTACCTCTTTGATAATCATCGTTCCTTTCCAGGCTCCTGCATTCTTTATTTTATTTTTTTTGTGGGTACCGGCAATTGAATTCAGGATGTTGTGCTTGCCAGACAGGCGGTGTGCCACTGAGCTATATCCCGGCCCTCTTAGTGGACATTTAATAAAAGCTTATTGAAGAAAATAGTTAAAAGTACAGTTAAAAAATGTCTGGGAAGAATGTTATTGCCACATGCAGTTAGGAATTCAATTTCTTAGGTCCTCTAGCTACTGAGTGTGTGTGGTACACAGACAGCATTGAAACACAAGGGTGAGAAAGTCTGTATACAAGTTGAATGCTTTGTAGGTATTTATTGCTTACAACTGTCTTGATAACTTTGCATGGCAGATGGGTTTTCTTTTTAGATTATGCTGCCCTCTCACCTCAACAAGACGGTTATAACTCTAGTTTCTTTTTTATCTTTAATTTTCCTTGCTAGGGACAACATGTCTGCTCCCTTGTTAAATTGTGATTTTCTCACCCTTTTGCCTTGAAGTGTCTCTTTCCCCCTTCCCCACTCTCTCTCACACTCCTCTCCTTTTTGTCTGCTTCCCTTCCTCCTTCCCTTCCTATTTTCCTCCACCTTCTTTGGATACATCTTAAACTCTTTGTGTTTTTTTTTTTTTTGGCGGTACTGGGGATAGAACTCAGGACCCTGCGCTTGCTAGGCAGGCGCTTATTCCACTGAGCTATATCCCCAGCCCCTCATCTTAAACTCTTTGTGAAGAAATCGGTCACAATCCTCTATTCTCCTTTGCTCAAGGCTAGGTTAGTCCTGGTTTCTGAAGGAAACCCTTAAATGTACAGATGCAGTTTTGATCTCTCTGCTAATGAGAGAGTAATTTGCATGGCTTTGTTTGATATTTTGTGCTCCTAATTGATTTTGTACCTTTTCTAAGATGTTAGGTTGGAAATTTAAATCTTTAGGTCTAGCTTTGCCTAGACATAGTTCTCTGTAATGGGTTAGTGTTTTTAAAGGATGGTTCTATGATTTGCTTATTTTAAAAGTAACTTTTGAAGAAGAAGAAAAAAAAAAAAGCTGGGCATGGTAGTGCATGCCTGTAATCCCTGCACTTGGGAGGATCATTGCGAGTTTGAGACCAACCTGAGCTACAAAGTGAGCTTAAGTGTGGCCTGAACTGCATAGTGAGACTCTATCTCAAAAAGACAAAAAAAAAACCAAAAAACTGCACCTAACTTTTGGGCCAAAGATATAGCTCAGAAGCAGCACAATGCCTGACTGGTAAGTACAAGGTCCTGAGTTTGAGTCCCAGTACCAAAAACATTTGCCACTGTCTTTAGTATTTATGAATTTAAGCTGTCTTGCTAGGATTTGTAAAAGGGAAGTATATGTTGTAGAATTCTTTTTTTTTTTTTTTTTTTTTTTTGAGGTACCTGGGATTGAACTCAGGACCTTGTGCTTGCCAGGCAGGCACTTATTCCACTGAGCTATATCCCCAGCCTCAATGTTAAATTGTGAAGAATTGTGAAGATGCCTATGGGAAAAAGAAAACCCAATATGCATGTAATACTTAGTATTCATGTATATGATAGATTATATTTTCAAAAGATGGCCACGACACTATCTCTCATCCTACATGCATCTTACAAAGATGTCTGACATCCCTCCTCCCCTTAAAACTGGGCAGGCTTATAACTTTGCCAGAGTGATAGTCGTGTGTGTGTGTGTGTGTGTGTGTGTGTGTGTGTGTGTGTGTGTGTGTGTGTTTGAGACAAGGTCTCACTATATAGTTCAGGCTGGCCTTCAACTCAATGTGATGTAGCCCGGGCTGGCCTGGAACTCGCAGTAATCCTCGTGCCTCAGTCTCCCAAGTACTGGGATTAGAGGTGTGCGCCACCACGCCTGGCTGATTTGAGTACTTAATGGAACTGTGAAATCAGTTTTAATTGTTTAGTAATTTCTAGATTTGAGTCAGCTAAAAAAGTTATACCTTATACTTCTTTCGCACTTTCATCAGATTAATCTTAAGTCCTTGAAAAGTCAGAACTTACTAGTGTACTAGCTTATTTCTACCTCTTTGGAGATACTCTTCACTTCATTTCCCATATTTTTTTCTTGCAGTTCCCACATTTTACATTTCCTCCTCTTGAACTGTAGTCCTAGTATTTGTAACCTCTTACAGTTTCTGTGCCATTATTTACTCTTTTTCTGTTCCTGGACATGCTCTTCCTGTCCTTGCCTTGATTCTTGGTTTTGTAGCATGAGAACTGCCACTGTTTGATCAAACTTTGTTGGATTCCTTCCCTATAATCTCTTCTGTATTTCCTTATCATATATTTATAGCATTGAAACTTTTTGTTGTTTTTCGTTGTACTGGAGATTAAATTCAGGGCCTTTGCCCTGAGAGCTACATTTCTAAGTCCTTTCTTTAAGTTTTTGAGACTAGGTTTCAGTGAATTGCTAAAGTCCCCAAGGTGGGCAAACTAGATCTTCCTGTCTTAAGCCTTCCAGAGTGCTAGGATTATAGACCCTACTGCCATGCCTGTTAGGCTGTTTTTTACTTTCTACTTGGTATTGTTACTATACTACTATGTATAATTTCTTTCCAGAGATTCTGCCATACTGGAGTAGGTATCAGTATGTTTTCAAGGCTCGCCAGGTGATTACAGTTAGATTAGGAGCTAGTGTTTTAGAGGCAGTCATTTTACAATGCATACATACATGAAAAGATCAAGTTGTATACCAAATATAGGGTTCCTACATATAAATTATCCCCTAGTGCTGAAAAAAGAACTACTGGAATCAAAGTACAGTAGAACACAATTTCTGACTTGTGTTAAACACTCAAGTATTGTTAACAGATTTTAAGCTTTTAAAAAGCGAAGCTGGGCATGATGATACATGGCTGTAATCCCAGCATTCTTGAGGGGCTGAGGCAGGAGGATCACTGCAAGTTTCAAGGTCAGCCTGAAATGCCTTGTGAGCCAGGCCAGCCTGAACTACATAGTGAGACCCTGTCTCAAGAAGAAAAAAACAAACAAAAAAACAAGGGGAGATCACCAGGCATAGTGGCACGCACCCATAATTCCAGCACTTGGGAGGCTGAGGCAGGATTGCTGTGCATTCAAGGCCAGCTGGGCTACATAGTAAGACCCTGTCTCAAAAAACAAAACAACCCCAAAACAAATACAAAGCAAAGATCATTTTTTATCTTCAGTCTCCTATAGTGCACCCAACGTGCAATTGCCAATTATTGTAATATAATTTGACAAAATATATTGTTTTCCCACCCTAGTACTGGGAACTGAACCTAAGGGTACTCTACCACTGAGCTATATTGCAAGCTCTTTTTGTTTTTTGTTTTGGGACAGAATCTAAGTTGCCCTGGGAATCCTGGAACTTTTGTTCCTCGAGTAGCTGGGATTATAGGCATGTGGCATCATGCCAGCTGTCGCATTTCTTGTAGTTGTACAAAGTACTCATAACATGCTTGGATTACCTTTGTAACAAATTGCTGGACAAATTGTGCATTTTTTTTTTCTTTTTTGTATTTAAAAAATAGGCAAAAATTCCTAGTAAGGAAGTCATGGATTTAGTTAATTTTGGGCTTAGGAGAATGTAGTTCAGTAGTAGAGCATTTGCCTGGCATGCACAAGCACCTAGGTTTGATATTCAGCAAATATCCTCCTCAAAAGTCTCATTTTTAAATCTTTTAAGGTAGTCTTTATAAGATGTGTATATACTAAATCCTAGGTGACTTTAGTCCAACTGTGACTCAGGAGAATTTGTAGGTAAGTATAGTAAATGTAGCAAATGAGTGTCTTTGTGCTTTGATTAAATAGCAGATTTAGAGCAAGCTGTAGCCAGTCAATGCAATAGAATTACTATATTGAACCTTTGATGCGTGCGTGTGCATGTGCGTGTGTGTGAGAGAGAGAGAGACAGACAGACAGACAGACAGACAGAGAGGGAGAGGGAGAGGGAGAGGGAGAGGGAGGAAGAGGGAGGGAGGGAGGAATACTGTGTGCTAGGGAGTGAGCACAAGATCTGGCTCATGCTAAGCATGTGCTGTACCGCTATGCACTACCCCTAGTCCGAACCTTTGATCTTTTAAGACCAAGTGATCCCTGGCTTTCTTCTTTTATGTATTGTTGATGGCAAAATTTGTTTTATGAAAGGATTTTTTTATGTATAATTTTATGGAATGTGAATATCTTTTAATGTGTATTCATAGTAATGTGCCTGTCTTTGAGTAAGACAGTACTCATACTCAAAGCTAATGCAGTGACTTGGAGACATCTGTGGACACCTATAGATACCTATCTACCTATATACATATCTTTATATAGATATATATTTTAAACAACAAATGATACTTCTTTCTTGAGGTTCTTTTGTTTTCTTTTTGTCATTTCTTTTTGTTTCAGTGTTAGGTAGCAGCTGGACCTGCTGGTGTTGGTCTATAGGTAAGGAGGGAAAAGACAGGGAGAAAATCTATTGGTTTTGTTTTCTTTGTGTTTTCTGTTATTCCCTCTGTTTAGTCTTTATCATGATTTTCCTGCTGTTTCTCTCCAGAGTTCAGTGTAGAAAGGAACAGGGTATCTATTAGTTTCATCTTTTTTTTTTTAAACCAAACATCTTCACTTTTAATAATCATGCTATATTATTACTTTAAAAAATACAAGTAACAACAGTATATATTTATGGAATACAATGTGATGTTTTACTTGTGTGCATATAATATAGGATGATTGAGGTAATTACTATACCCTTCATGTCACATTGTTTTTTGTACAAGACATCTGAAATTTACTCTTAGCAATTCAAAAGTAGTTTTATAAAGTTTTATCTTTGTTATGTCTTTGAGAGTGTGTGTGTGTGTGTGTGTGTGTGTGTGTGTGTGTGTGTGTATTTATTCTCTTTAAATCCTTATAACAGTGCCAGGAAATAGCCTTTTCTTGATTTTACAGATGAGTAAGCTGAAATACAGAGGTATTAAGTAGCTTGTCCATGTTCTCACAGCTTGTAGGTATCAGTATCTGGCTTTGGATGCATGTACATGTGTTGTATTTGTGCCCTTAAATGTTGGTTTAGAACTTCTCATCTGCAGCTAGTGTGCTGCATTGAGAATGTGTGTTATTTAAACAATTAAAAAAAAATTAGTTGCCAGTACTTGAAATAGGGAGATGATATACAAATTCTTTTTCTTGGTTTCTTCATTCTTACTTTGCAGCAAGTGCCTGCAATTTACTAACAGCTGACCGTATGGAAGAAATATCTTTCCCCACTTCTCTCTAGTTGGTTCTCAAAAGTGACTGTATTTATTTATTTTTTTGGAGACAGGGGCTTACTCTGCAGTTCAAATTGGCCTTGAACTCACTTTTTAACCTGTGCTGACCTTGAACTCATGACAGTGCTCCTGCCTCAGCCTCCTGAGTGCTGGAATTACAGGCTTAACCTACCATGCACGCCCAGCTCTTAAAAGTGACTTTGATTCTTTTTTTTTTTTTTTTTTGGGCGGTACTGGGGATCGAACTCAGGACCCTGCACTTGCTAGGCAGGCGCTTATTCCACTGAGCTATATCCCCAGCCCTTAAAAGTGACTTTGAATCCCCAGCCCTTAAAAGTGACTTTGAAAGAGCAGAATATTTAGTTTTGCTAAAGTCCAGTTTATTACATTTTCTTTCATCTTTGTGTTTTGTGACCTAAGAAATAGTGGCTTAATACAAATTCACAAAGGTTTTCTCCATTTTTTTTTCTAGAAGTTTTATAATTCTGCCTCATACATAGGTCTGTGTTTCACTTTATTTATTTATTTTTTTGTGTGTTTCACTTTAAAGTAATTTTTATGTATGTCCTGAAATTAGGTGAGAGTTATTTATTATTGCCATTTGGATGTTTATTGTTTCTATATCACCTATTAAAAAGAGTGTTGTTTCCCTATTTATCTTGGTAGATTTGTTTAAAATCAGTGTATTACCTATTGCGATGGTACATACCTGTAATCCCAGCACTAGGGATGGTGAGGCAGAAGGATTGCCATGAGTTTAAGTCCAGTCTGGGCTAGTGAATTCAAGGCAAACCTGAACTGTGTAGTGAGGTTCTGTCACAAAAAAAGGAAAAAAAATCAACTTGTTGTATATGTATTCTTTAAGTAGTCTTTATATTAGTATGTCTCATATAATGTAAAGGCTATATAATAAGTGGTTATACTGTATTGTTTAGGTGATAATGACAAGAAAAAAAATCTATACATGTTCAATATAGATGCAGTGTTTTTTCCTATCAATAGTTTATGTTAAAAAAATTACCAAGTTTTTTGTGTATTCTGTGACTATCAGTAGAGGAGAGATTACTTTATATAATCTAATGGTTGATTTTCTTGTCTCTGCTAGGTCATGAGCAACCTAATTTGTTAGTAAAACTGTAAATAAATAATAGGTATCTTGAAGGAGTAGATATTCTAGTAGCCAAAGTTATGTCTTTCATGACTAATTTATGACATGAGCCTTGCTTTATTTTTCATTTTCATGTTCCATAAAGTAACAAGTTAGTATATATTGGAGTTGTTAAATTTGTGAGTCTTAAATTTTAATGTTTTTGGCATCTGATGTTTGTACTTTCTTCCAGCTAGGAATTGAAGTATTACTTCTTATTGTCTTATCATTGCCCTGCATGCTGCTGACCCAGGAACCCCCTCCATGTGGCAAACATTCTCTCACTGATTAGCTGCTTGCTGCGCGCTCGCCGTCTTTATCTTGCTGGCCCCTTCGCCCTTGACTGTTGATCAGTGCTTTCATCCTGGCCTTTGGAAACCCTTTTTTAAATTTGTTTGATTATTATTATTATTATTATTATTATTACTTTTTTTTTGCGGTACTGGGGAATCGAACTCAGGACCCTGCGCTTGCTAGGCAAGCGCTTATTCCACTGAGCTATATCCCCAGCCTGTTTGATTATTTGTTATCAATTTTCTTTTCCCCCTTATTTTCTTTCTCTTTGCACACTGTGAACATTGATTTCTTCTCATTCTGTTCTTTTTACTCATAGTTTTAATTACCTGCCTATATGCTGAATGACTCCCATCAACCCTGTCCTAAACTTTATACTTTAAAAGTCTAAAAGCCCTGTGTGTCTCGCTACAGTCTCCCGTATGCCATAGGTCCATAACAGAGTTTATCATCTTTTCTTTCTTATATCTTTTCTGATCCTCTGTCTACATGGTGACAATATCCTTTCAGGTTTCCCAGGGTAGAAGCCTGGGTGTTATTCTGGACCGCTTCTATCTCTGTCAGGCTTTTAAGTTCTGGCAACTTTGTCTTCTGGACATTTTGGTCATTCCTCGGTATTCTGAATGATTTAGCTCAGTATCTTCTTACAATCTACGTTTTGCATCCAGCTTAGTCCTCTGCACTATTTTAGAGTGAGCTGTCTGAATTTTGTCTCATTTCTTACCTGCCTAGGGTTTATATCTGGATTGTATCCCTTCCTTATTATAACAGAACAAAGTTCGTTTACCTGGTCTTGCTGCCTCCCTTGGTTTATCATGTATTACCCCTTGCCTTGCTCATTTTGCACACAGTATATTTCTTTTTTTTATATTAGCTATTTCTGATTTTATTTTTTGTAGTTAGATTTTATTGATACATGTTAGATATACATAACGATCACATTCATCCCAGAAAATTTGTACCTGTGCGTGACACAACTTGTTTTCCCCATTCCTCTACCCTCCCTTCAACCCCTCTTCCTCCCAATTTACAAAGCTGTCTCCATGTTTTCCTTTTCTCTCTTTTTAAAAAACGTTTACCTTCTTTTCTTTTTCCTATCTCTTCTCTCTTGTTCTCTTTCCCATCTGAACATTTTGCTCCTATTTCAGAATACATTTTGGTCCTTATTTACATTTTTGGTTTCGCACACCAAAGAAACAATGCAGTATTCACACGTGTGTCTGATTTATTTCATATAAGAGTATGGTCTCAAGGTGCATCCATTTAGCTAAAAATGGCTCAGTCTTATCCTTCTTTATGGCAGAGTAGCACTCCATTGTGTAAAACAATCCACATCTTCTTTATACATTCACCACTTGATGGGCACTTGAGTTGTTTCCAATATTTGACTCTTACAAAGTGTGCCACTGTAAACATAGGTTGCACATATTATATTTCTATACATTTTTGTTCCACTTACCTTTTGTCATACTCCTGCCTCTTTTCCTTGGCCTAGCTAGCTTTAAGATTTAATGTAATGCTCCTTTGTGTCTGGAAATCTCTAGGTTTGCCCCTCGGGATCAAGGGGAGCACTGAACACATAATGGTGAAGAGTGTTCATTTGTATAATGTAAAAAGGGACGTAAATGCCTAAGTTCAAGTAATGGCCCAATAAATTTCTTTTGGTTTTTCATAGTGAGTTTCTAAAAATTTTGGGTTGCCAGTATCATTTGTCATTTTTCCTTTTTTTGTAAGTAAAGTATGGTGGCCAATGCCAGGAATCTCAGCATTCCAGAGGCTGAGGCAGGAGGATCACTGTGAGTTTGAGGTCAGTCTGGGCTACTGTCTCACATCCCCCCAATTTTCTTTGTAAAGATGATAAAAATCACAAAGGAAAGGAATATATTGCTGCTTAAAAAATTGATGCCAGAATCCAATGCAACACAATGCAATGTAGCTTACTTACTCATTTGAAACATTTGTGTCTTCTTCCTTGTCCTTATCTGAAGTTTGTATGCATATTTTAAATTAGTTTTGTCTTTCTTTTGGGGGCACTGCCTCTACTAAGGCTTGACTCAGGGCCCTTTGCACGGAGGTACATACTCAGTCCTCCCTTTATTTCCTCACATTTCAAAAGTAGTGTTTGATTATGTGTGTGACCCTGTGAGAAAGTTAAAGCATAACTTTCTCTCTCTGAAGAGTTTTCATCTTTAGCATTTGCTTCATAAAGTACTGTTCAAGGAACTATCTAGATGTGTGCCTTCCCAAGTGGATATACCAATTCATACCTGTGACAAGAACATGTGAATGTTTTTTGAACAAGCTGGTCTTCACCTCTGATGAGGGAAAATGTCTCATTATAGTTTCATTTTGTCAATCTTAGTATATGAGATGTAAATGTATAGTAAAAATCTTTTATAAGCAGCAGCTAAAATTAGGGCTAGTTTTTCAAGACAATCTTTCTTGACTCTGCTAAGCACTGTATATATCAAAGTTTTTCTAAAATAAATGGGTGCATCAGGCTCATTTATAATATCCTCTTGTATCGACTTAGTATAAATCAGTCTCATCAGTCACAAGGAAATAAAAGCACTATGTAGGAAGCAGAAGAGGACCAGCAGGAGTCTAGGGCTTTGGTGGGCACATTCCTCGGGGAGGGGCCCTTGCATGCTTGGGGGAGGAGACACATCTTTGGAGAGGGCATGCCCAAAGGAGTCCCACATCTAGTAGGGATCCCTATGCCAGCAAAAGGGGGTACCTCTTGGCCCAGAGGTATGGGAGGACCCCTGTGGCTGGGTGGGTACTGGATCAGGGCCCCTGCAGTACTAGCTGTGGTAGCAGCTGCAACAGTTCCTCTTCCTTGTGGGGCCATCACCTGTTGGGGTGGCCCGTGAACCCCACGGACTAGTCAACCCCACAGACTAGCCCGGCAAGTCTGCAGGGGCCTGGGGCTTGGGAACACCAGCTGGGATAGGGTCTAGCAAGGTTGCCAAACTACTTTGCCTTGGAAGAAAAAAAGCCTGAGCTCAGGATAAATTCCCAGTATCCCAAATAAAACAAAACAAAAACAAAAAACAAAAAAACCATACAGAGGAACGAGGTTTTCCTTTCTGATTTCTTTTTCATCTTCTGTTTCTGAATTACAGTTACGGATGTAGAGCTGAAGCGACTTAAAGATGCCTTCAAAAGGACCTGTGGACTCTCGTATTACATGGGCCAGCACTGTTTCATCAGGGAAGTGCTTGGGGATGGAGTGCCTCCAAAAGTTGCTGAGGTAACATTTATGTTCTGATTGTCCTTTTAGTTAGCTATTTATTAGCCTAAATTCTTTCATCAAGTTAGTTTTGTTTTAAAAATTATTTTAATTCTCCTTTTATTCTTAGTGAATTTTTTTCTTTTAGGCTTTCTTTTTTTTTCTGAGGGTCTCCTATTGACAGATTTGATCTTCCCCAGTCATTTTTCTTGCCCAGTCAGTAAATAGGTCTTGATTTACTTGTCAGTGGGTGTCTTAAGAGGCCACATCAAGTACTGCCAAGCCGCAGTTCTGCTTCATTTGTGTTTCAGTACTTCGATATTCACTGATTACAAACATGGCACCATTTATGTGATAGGTTCCTTGTTCTTACAAACTTCATCTCTGAAATAAAATTTTTATGTTGTAGGTTTTATAAATTTTGTGTTAAAGCTTTTCCATATAGTAAAAGTAGCTGCACCTCTAAAATAATGTAAATGAAACATTGGCTTATTGGAATTTGCTTCAGTTTTACTAAATTTTTAGGTAGAGAGAAAATGTGTTGATCTGATACATATTCTTTTTTAAAAATAAGTTTACTATTCTGTAGTTATGTACACAGATATGCATTATGTTTGAAATGTGAAAGAATAAATTTTATAAAACCATAAAATTATAGGAATTTTAAGCTAGGGGTGTTATGTAGAACCTTAATTCTTTTTTTTTTTGGCAGTACCAGGGATCAAAATATGATTTATTTATTTTGATACACAATGTATAGAACCTATAAGTAATTTCACTACATTCTTTTCTGGGTCTTTATGTGTTGGAGCTTGGGTCTCCAACAAGCCAGCCAGCATCATTATTTATTTATTTATTTATTTTTTTGTGGTACTGGGGAATGAACTAAGGACCTTGTGCTTGCCAGGCAGGCACTTAATTCTTCATTATAAGTTTTTTATTTCTGTTATGTTGTAGTTTGTAGTTTACATAATATGGAAATTACTCGTATATACGTGTGTGTTTTATGCATGTGTATATGTATATATGTGTGTGTGGTGGGAAATGCATGTTGTATTACATCTTTTTTGTCTTTTTGAGACAGGGTCTCTCTATGCAGTTCAGGCTGGTCTTGAGCTCGCTTTGTAGCCCAGGCTGGTGTCGAACTTGCAATGATCCTCCAGCCTCAGCCTCCTGAGTGGTGGGTGGGGTTACAGGCGTGTGCCACCACACCTGGCTTCCTTTTATCTTTTGAAAGACGTCTCACTGCATAGTTCAGGCTGGTGTCGAACTCACTATTTAGCCCATGACCTAGCACTTGCAGTGATCCTCTGCCTCAGCCTTCAAAGTGATAGAATTACCCCATACCTGACTACTTCACTATAATTTTATTTTATTTATGTTTTAGTGGTAGCAGTTTTTCCACTATAGTTTGAGATACAAGAATGCTTCTTTCTCTGTCCCTCTCTCCTTCCTCCTCTCAGGCTACCTGCTTCCTCCTCTCTATCCCCCCAACAACTCCCTCTCTGCAGTGTGGCAAATACTCTACTGTTCACATATACTCTTAGCCCCTGACTAATTGTTTTGAGAAGAGATTAATGTAATTAGTGTTTTGATATATTTTTAAAAATGCGGTTATAAGAATAACCATGTTATTATTTGAATGAAATATTAAATGAGCAGAATTTAGCTGAATGTGTGGGGGTGCATGTCCCTAGTACTAGCTATTCCAGAGGTTGAGGCCAGCCTGGCAATATATTGAGACCTCTCTTTGAAAACCAAAAAGCAGACTGTGAAAACAAGGTAAATGAAAAATGTGTGCTGCTTGAAGTCACGCTTTTGTAGGTTCATTCCAGCGCACTGCAGTGGCCGAGTGGGTGGGATGAGTCACCTGGCTTGCTCAGGTGCTGTGATTTCTTAAGGTGTGGGATGCAGACCTTCTCTAGAGGAAGACAGAGAGCCCACTCTGCTGCACTGGCCTTAGCAGGTGCTTGAGTCCTGGGTCTGCCTGGTCTGATTCTTGGGGCCATGCTGGGTTTTTAGAGAAAGCTCCTTTGCTTTTGTCTTTTTGAGAAAGGGTCTTGCTGTGCAGTTCAGGCTGGCCTGGAGCTCACTTTGTAGCGCAGGCTGGCCTCAAACTTGAAATAATCCTCCTGCCTCAGCCTTCTGAGTGCTAGAATTATAGGCGTGCGCCAACACTCCTTGCTCCTTTGCTTTTGGAAGGAAGAAAAGTATTCTATTCTGTAAATTTCAGGAGAGAAATTGTAAGTTACTTTCTGGCTCTTATACCCTATAAATTTGTAGTAATATACAATAGTATAGTATAATAGTTAACATTTCTGAGCCGGGCATGGTGGTGCACATTTTCTTTATTCTAACGTTAGGGGGTACCTAGGCCAGTTCAAGGTGTTGGCTGTTGGGAATTAGGGTATAGTTAATATGGATGTGCAGATATCCGTATAGTGTGCTGACTGTAACTGGTTTGGGTATGTACACCAAGGAGTGGCATAGTTGAATTAAATAATAGTTCTAGTGGTAGTTTTTCGAGAAGCCATCTGATCATACTGATCATACTGATTTCATGGGGCTCTACTGATTTACATTCCCAGCAACTGTTGTTTTTGTATTATTGATTATAGACATTCTGAGTGGGTTGAATCTCAATGTAGTGGGTTTTTTTGTTTTGGTACTAGAAATCGAACTCAGGACCTTGTGCTTGCCAGGCAGGCACTTACACCACTGAGCTATGTCCCGGCTCTATTAATTTGCCCATTTATTGCTTGAAGTATTTGATATTTGAGTTCTTTACATATTTTAGATATTCTCTGTTGGAAGCATGGTTTGCAAAGATGTTCTGTTCTATCAGCTCTCTTCACTCTGTTGTTTCTTTTGCTGTATTGAAACTTTTCTGTTAGATGTAGTTCCATTTGTTGATTCTTGCTGTTTTTCCTATGGTATTGTAGTCCTATTCAAAAGTCTTTGCCTATGCCTATGGCTTTAAATATTTCCCTTATGTTTTCTTTAACTGTTTCAAAGTTTCAGGTCTCATATCTAAGTCTTTGATTCATTTTGAATTTATCTTTGTATAGGGTGAGAAATAGGGATCTAGTTTCAATCTGCTGCAAGTGGCTGTTCAGTTCTTCCAGGACCATTTATTAAAGAGGGTGTTATTTTTGCAATGTGTATTTAGGGCCTTTTGTTCAGGATCAGATGGCTGAAGTTGCATGGCTTATTTCTTTCTTTTTGAGACGGGGTCTAACTATGCAGTTCAGGCTGGCCTTGAGCTCACTTTGTAGCCCATGCTGGTCTCAAATTCGCGACAATCCTCCTGCCTCAGCCTCCTGGGTACTGAGATTACAAGTGTGTGCCACCATGGCAAGCTGCATGGCTTATTTCTTTCTGTTTCATTGATCTACATGTTTATTTTTGTCCTAGTGTCATTCTGTTTTTGTTACTATAGCTTTGTAGTGTAGTTTTACTGTTTTTTTTTTTTTCCTCTTTTTGTCTTTTGACTTTTTGAGACAGGGTTTCACTATGCAGTTCAGGCTGGCCTTGAACTCACTTTATAGGCCTGGCTAGGCTCAAACTCTGAGAAATTCTGTTACCTCAGCCTCCCAAGTGCTGAGATTACAGGTGTGTGCCAGCATGCCTGGCTTGTAGCATAATTTTACTTTGGGTTTTATGATGCCTCCAGCCTTAGTCTTTTTGGTTAGGTTTGCTCTGGCTATTTTTGGTCTTTTGTGTTTCATATGAATTTTTAGATTTTTTTTTTTCCCTAGATCTGTGAACACTGTTTTAGTGTTTTGAGGACCCCTCATACTGATTTCCATAGTGGTTGTACTAGTTTACATCCCTACCAAAAATGTAGATGTACCTGTTTCCTTTTCTCTATAACATTGCCAGTATTTGTTCTAATTTGTTATTTTGATGTTTTATTTTCTATTTTTCTAATGGCCAGAAATGCTGCACATTTTTTGATGTATTTATTGGCCATTTGTACTCCTGAGAAGTGTCTGTTCACTTCACTTTCTCACATTTTGATTGGATCTTTTATTGGGGGTGGTCTTTTTGAGTTTTTAATTTGGTATTGCTGCGGCAAATAGAAATACCAAAATGGCACCCAGGATCTGGAGGCAGATTTATTTGTGTTGGGTAGGCACAGAGTAGAAATCAATTGTTCCTCAAAATGTGAGGCCTGGATCTCTGGAGGTCTAGGGCTTATATGGGATAAGAGGCAGGAAGTACACAGGTAGAACTGCTTGTCAGCTGGGGATTGATTTTTACAATGTGCATCACAGTGACCAGCTGTTTCTAAGAAACAAAAGTAACAGGAATTGTAACCAGAACTGTTACATGGGCAACTAACAAACTGAAGTGGGGGGGATCTTCTACAGTGTAATCTAATTTGTTGATTATTGGTATTATTTCTTATGCAACTAATTAGGGTTTTGTTTAGAAAGTCCTTGCCTATGCCTATATCTTTAGGAGTTTTACCTCCAGCAGATTGTTTTCTGTTTTAATATTTAGGTCTTTCGCCCATTTTGATTTTAGTTTGATACATGGTGAGAGAGAAGGATCTAGATTCAATCTTCTGCATGTGGATAGCCTATTTTCCCAGCACCATTTCTTGCCTGTAATCCCAGCACTCGGGAGTCTGAGGCAGGTTTATTGCAAGTTTGAAACCAGCCTGGGCTACAAAGTGAGCTCAAAAGAAAGAGAAAAGTAGCATCTCTCCTCTACCGTGTGCTTTTGGCCCCTCTGTCAAAGATCAGGTGGCTGAATGTATCTGGGGTTGTTTCTGTATCGTTTTTGTTTCATCGGCCCACCTATCTGTTTTTTGGCCAGTAAGGATTAAATATTTCTAAAAATATTTCTACAAATAGTCACTAATCAAATTTAATGTTGATATATAGAATTTAATTTATATTTTATTTGGAGGGTCTATAAATACAACTCCAGATTTAGAACTAAGGGACTGTCTCTTCTGGTTTTTAACCCTAAGTCAGTTAATTATTAATTTTTACGTTTTCTGATCTTGGCCCTTTTCTGAAATTATATCCCTTAAAATTGGTTTTTGTACAGTGATCATTTAGTTATTAATTTTGAATAAATAATAATAAGATTTATGAGTATTAAAAAGCAAGATAAAGTATACATGAATTTGAAGTAACACAATATTTGTGGTTTTAGGTATAATTCTTATTAAATTTGTCAATCTAATGAACACTATTAAACATCTCAGTATTATTTGTGTTTATAGAGGTAACTGTCTTCATTTTAAAGAAATAGCTATTGACTATTAAGTATAAGCTGTTACATGCATGTACCTACTCAAGATTAATATAAATTTCATGTGCTACAGACATATACTAATAAAGTAAAAATACAATTTTTTTTTTTTTTTTTTTTTTTTTTTTTTTGAGACAGCATCTTGCTCTGCAGTTTAGGCTGGCCCTGAGGTCACTTTGTAGCCCAGGCTAGTCTCAAACTGTCAACAATTCTCCTGCCTCAGCCTCCTGAGTGCTGGGATTATAGGCGTGTGCCACACCCCTGGCCAAAATACAAATTTTTTAAAAGTTAAAAAAGATACGTGAAATACTTCTTGTAAAACAGTGGACCTACTTTTTACATATTCTACTTAACTTTCTCTGTCTCATAAGGACTTGACATACAGGAACTATTTTTTTCTGTTTATTAGCTTTATTCATTAGTCAATGAGTGGCACCTATGAGCTCTTCATTGAAAAGGGTTAACTAAAGTTGTGGCAAAGTTGAGACACAAGTTTTTTCTTTTTGTTTTTTAAGACAAAGTCTCACTGGTAGTTCAGGCTGGCCTTGAACTCAGTTTGAAGCCCAACGTTGGCCTCAAACTTGCTGCCTCAGCCAGATAAATGCTGGGATTACAGGCATTCACTACCGTGCCCATATCCTGCTATAATTTTTTTCCAGTTAGTATCAATAGGACTATGAAAAAGTCATGGATCAAAGTGATTACCATTGAGGTGTTAATGATAATAGAGTTGATTGTTACAGGTACAGGTCACCACTAAAAGAGGAGCTTGTTTTCCCAAGTTTCCAATGAATAGATTTTAAGTAATCTGATTTTCATGTTTTAGAAAAGGATTTTGATTATTGTATTTGTTTATTCTAAAATTACCATTTGATCTGTTAAATCTTCTACTTTTATGTTGAGATTTTCCATATTTATTCAACAGTATTTACCCTCATTTTTGTTGGTTTTGTTTGTTTCGAGACAGGGTCTTGCTTTCAGAGTCTTTCTTTGTAATTCAATCTGGCCGTGAATTTACTATGTAGCCCAAGCAGCAATCCTCCTACCTCCACCTCCTGAGTGCTGGGATTACAGGTGTGCACTGCCACACCCAGCCCTTGGCCTGGGCTTTTTTTATTATTGTTGTTACCAGAATTGAATTCATGACCTCTGCTTGCTGAGTAGGTGCTGTGCTGCTAAGCTGTCTCCCTGGCCCTTTTTTGGTGTTTTTGTTAATAGTTGCTGTAATAGTTGCTTTTGTAGTAAGTTGAGTATTTTTACCAATTTGTTGGTACCTGTTGATTACCTTTTCCTAATTGAACAGAGAATTCTCTGGTTATCTATACAGTGAAAAAAAAAGTTTTTATTATATTCTAAATATTTGGATTTTTATGGGATTCTGAGTGTTATTTTAATCCTATGGAGAAGTTAGTATATTTGTTTTATCAGATTACCATAATGATGGGCTCAGGATATAAGTTCCTACTGGTCTTTTTTTTTTTTTTTGGTACCAGGACTCAAACTCAGGATGTTGCACTTGCCAGACAGGTACTATGCCCCTGAGCTATATCCCTAGCCCATCCTTCTAGTCTTATATTGGTTGTGTCCAGTGTAAGTTGAGTTTTCAAAGGCTTTGTTGTGTTATTTGATCTATCCCACACAGTGCACCACCACCCAGTGGCCAGTCTTAGGCATAGGCAAATAGTAGCCTGTCTAAATTCCAGCTCATATTTTGTTGTGCTGTTTAAGGTCTTACCCCTGTGCTGGTAGATGGATGGTTAGTTTCCTGAGCGCCTTCCTTCCCTCAGTGTTCTTAGTACTCTCCCTTTCCCTTTCCTGCCGCTCATGTTGTCAGCCCTCCTGCCAGAGGAGGGGCTTTAGTTAGCCTCCTGTGCTCCACACCTCCGGGCCTGCCTGCCCTGTCAGAGCCAGGCTGTAGAGGGAGGAAGAAGGGTGGGGGATCACAGTCACTCTGCGTGGGGGGTGTGGTAGACAAAATAATGGCCCTCAGAGATCTCCAGGTCTTAATTCCTAGAAATTACATGTGGCATGTGTTTGTGGGATTCTGGGAATTGTGTATTTTTGAAAATGCTAAATTTATTATTACCATATGTGAAAATACTTAGTTGTGGAAAATCTCAGTTTTGAGATATCAGATTATATTGTGAAAATTTATTGTGTGGGTGAAGTGTTCCAATGCTAATAATGAAGATACAGTATTTATATCCTTTCTTCTTTGGCTTTGTAATGAGTACAGTATTTTATTTTATTTTTTAAATAATATATTCAGTGAATTTTATTTTATTTTATTTTTTTGGTACCAGGAATTGAACTCATGACCTCATGCTTGCTGGGCAGGTGCTGTGTTACTGAGCTTTATCCCCGACTTGAGTACAGTAATTTAGTTGCCCATGGATTTAGTCAAATAACATTTATCTGTTGGTACAGTGTTTAGTACTGTTTCATACAGACTGTTGAGTTAGGTTTTGATTTTCCTGCTTCTCATATTTACTTAGTAGCTGACTGATACAGTGTCTAGGTTAGTATAAGTGACTGAAGTTTGTTAGTAAAGCCATGAGCTGGCATGAATTTAGGAAAGTATTTCCCTGATTATTCCTCCCTGTTAGTCTGGAAGGGCTGGTCAAGCTAATAACTTCTTAAGTTCACTGTAGTTCTCTAATTCCTTGCCAGATGAGACAGTTTTTTGACTATGGAGGCAGTTTTCAAAAAAATCTTCCTTACTAGAAATTTTACATTTAAAAAAACCCCCAGCAGTAATGTACCACTATATCACATTCTTTTCCATTTTTTTTTTTTTTGTGGTACTTTGGATCGAACTCAGAACCTTGCACTTTGCCAGACAAGCACTTATTCTACTGAGCTACCTCCCCAGCCCCTCTTTTCCATTTTAAGGACTTTGGAAACCTAAGTAAACAACATAATCTTCCTTTATAACTGGAAGGATTATTAATGAGACAAGGAAGGTACAGCATAAGGAAGCAAACTGGTCATGTGCAAGGGAAGGTATGTGTGTACCTGTGTTATTTATCACTAAAAACGGTGGTGGCAAGACCGTTTCACGGGTTTCTCTTCCTCACTGTTCTTCCTTTATTCTATTAGCTCCCTGGCACATGTACAGTTCATTATTTATTTTGTGAGGTATTGTTTGTTCATTTTTTAAGAGGGTCTTGCTGTGTAGTTGAGACCAGCAAGGAACTAAGTATAACTCGGTGCGTAGCCCAGGCCGGCCTCTCTGCCACCCTCCTGCCTCAGACATCCAGAGTGCTGGGATTACAGGCAGGCACCACCACACAAGCTTTTGAGCTGTAATTAGAATAAACTGAAATTCAAAGTATGTGGATGTTTATGAATTGTTTTTCCTCCTTTAGTCTTTGGGGCCTTAGAAAAATATTTATTAGCTGGGCGTTGTCTCAGTCCTGTGATCTCAGCACTCTGGAGGATGATGCAAAGATTTCCAATGGTTCGAGGCTGGCCTGGGCTATATAACCAGCCTCAACCCCCTGCACCCCCCAAAAAAAACCAAGAAACTAGTGAAGCTAGTGGTAGGGAGAAAATACTACATTAATATAAATTTTAAAATCCTAAACGTTATTTTTTGTAATAGATTTACCCAAATATTTAAATATTTGTTTTAAATTAAAATTTTAATATGATATAGATAAATACACATGCAGTTACAAGAAAGTATACGGAGAAATCACATATCTTTTGCCCAGTTTCCCTGTAAAGTCTGTTATACCAATACATAATAATACTATATAGTCATTTTATTGAACTGTAATCGGGTTTAGCTGTACTCATTTAGTTTAGTTGTGCACATATTAAGTTCTATACAGTTGTGTAACTCAGGAGTTAATTTATACAACCTCCATGTCATGAAAGCTTAAGAGTTTGATAATCTGTGTTTTCTTGGTGCTGTATGTGTCTTTTAGTCAAAGTTTATCAAAACTGGTTTATCTCATTAATTGGGATGTTAATTTTGAGTATTTGGTTAAGATTGGGTTGGTGAAATTCATGAAATTTTAATCTTAGCTCATTTAAGTTCTGTAGAATTTGTCACGAGGTAACAACTGACATTATTACACCATTTTATGAATGAGAAAAAGATGCTAAGTAGGTTTCTTGACCAAAACTTAAAGCTAATAAGCAGATCTGGGATTCAAGTGTATTTCCCAATCTGTATTTATTTTTGTATTCTTTGTTGCCTTCGATGATGATAACGATGACAACAACCACTAACGTGTGCTAAACATTCCCATGTGATTTTTCTCATTTGATTCTTGCTATAACATGTGAGTTGTGCGTGCTATCATTAATCTCATTTTTCTAGATGAACATGCCGAAGTTATGTGTAATTTTATCCCAAGAATATGTAAGTCCCAGGTAAATAAGCTAGGTAAGTGGTGGTGAACCTATAGCATACTGTCATAACTGATAACATTGAAAGCTCTGAAAGATTTGTCATCACTGAGCAGCTAAGTTTTTTTTTTAGCCTTTTTGAGACAAGATCTTGCTATGCAGTTCAGGCTAGCCTTGAGCTCACTTTATAGCCCAGGCTGGCCTTAAACTTTTAACCAATCCTCCTGCCTCAGCCTTCTGAGTGCTGGGATTATAGGTGTGCACCACCACGCTCAGCTAGAGCAGCTAAATTTTAAACACAGGTGTCTTTGGTTCCGGAGTTAACACTTTTTTGCTGAAAACACATCTGTAATTACATGCACATAAGTGATCTGTCATGTGTATTACTTTAATTTTGCTATGAGACATGTAACATAGTTTTATGAGTTGTGTAACATAGTTTTATTTGATTTGTTGGTGAACTGTTTTGTATGGTGATTATGATTTCAACCGTTGCCTAAGTTGGGTCTCCATCAGTCTAATAAGGTTGTAAGGGCACTTTGGAAATGTTATCTTTTCCCTTTCTTTCTCTGTATTTTTCTATAGTTTTAAACCATTGTCGCATTTTAAAAAAATACTGGTGATTGAACCCAAGCAGTGCTGAGCTATATCTCAGTTCTTTTTATTTTAGAGACTGTCTCATGGACAGTCTGGCCTTGAACTTCCTGTCCTACTGCCTTAGGTATAAGTAGCTGGTATTACAGGCATGTGGTACCACAGTCATTGCATTCTTATAGTTCTAAATTTAAAACAACAAAAAGAATGAAAAGCCTTCCTCCTACCTAGTCAACCAACTTTCTAGAAGGATAAATCTTTTCAATTTTTGATGTATTATCAATTAAAACACATCTTACAATTTTGGGTTGTTAGTTAGAGATAGAGGTCTCCCTGCACTGAGTTGTGCAGGTTGGTGAACTGGGCTGACGTGACCCTCCTTCCTCAGTGCTTGGATTTTTTTTTTTTTTATTTTTTTTATTTTTATTTTTTGGCGGTACTGGGGATTGAACTCAGGACCCTGCGCTTGCTAGGCAGGCGCTTATTCCACTGAGCTATATCCCCAGCCCCAGTGCTTGGATAGTTGAGACTATAGGTGTGTATCATCACACCTAGCTTTATTAATAAGGGTATACTTATACCTTCAATGTGAAAGTACAAGTTTTTCTTTTCTTTTTCTTTTTTTAATTGGGAATCGAACTTGGGACCTTGTGCTTGCCAGGTAGGCACTTGTACCACTGAGCTATATCCCCGGCCCAGCTGTATTAATAGGAATTGGGATATATGGTATTCTGTGTGTACTCTGTGCCTAGTTGCTTCATTCTTTCTTTTATTATTATTATTATTTAAGATCTTTATTAAGTGGTACTTGCAGTGTGTTGATTTTTTTAAAACATCAAGTTATAAATTTTTATTATAAATTAAAAATGAAATTCTTAAAAATCTCAACTTGATCAGATACAAAACAATTTAAAAACTTTAAAGGTGTATTGAGAAAGACTAGGTTTTTTTTTTTTTTTTAAAGTTGTCATTATCAAAAAGATGTCTTTAGGTAAAAATAATAAAAACCCCATGCTGTATAGATAATGCAGATAGTTCTAGTTATCTGGTCAACAGGCAAACAGCAAGCACCTAAGGTGTTCAGGTTCAGTTTTTTGTTCATTTCTTATTGCTGGAATTTCCTATTGGTTTCCTCTTGCTGGATGGTGGTAGAGCTGTTAAGCCAGCATTTACTCAGCCCCACCCTGCTCAGCCTCTGGAGCAGTCTCGAAATGGGCTGCTTTTGTCTGTTTGCCATCTTGTGGTTTAGGGTTTTCTGGGCGTCTGGGTTGTCGGTAACTAAAGTTGCAAAGGTGTCCGCATTGAGGTGGTTGCTGACCTGGGTCCCATCTCCTTGATTTTCCTTGTCCTCTTCACTGCCATCCTCTCTAGGCTGTCTTTGGCGAGGAGGGCCCTTGCGGAATCGTGGTCTATAACCTGGATACACATTGTGTCTCACTGGTCTACCTTGTTTTCCTGTACCCTGGTTGTCAGCACCCTCCGTCACTTCACCTTGCACAGAAGGGTTGGAATACTGTTGGCCACGTCCATAGGGTGTCCGCATGTCATAAGGTGGGACCCCTCATGTGTCCTACGGCTGGCATTGTTGGGCCTGGCCTTTGGAGTGCTCTGATCCCACGTTCTTTTCCCCACTCTCACTATTCTGATAATTCTGCTGGTAACTGCGTGGAGGACCCCTGCGATGTGGATAGTGTCTATCATGGTTACGGTCTGCTGTGTATTTACTGCCTCAGACTGGAACTGCACCAGAGCCTGTGACATTTGCTGCCTCCACACCCTTTTCTCCTTCAATAGTATCAAGCTTCCCAGTCTCTCTGTCTCTTCCCTCTGAAGGTCCTTCCGGGGTTGTTATTCTTTATGGCAGTCCGGTGTACAGATACATCTTCCTTGGTGGTGTTCTTGTTGGTGAAACCATATCCGTTTCTTACACTGAACCATTTTACTGTTCCCAAAACCTTCATTGCAATGATTTTTTTGTCCCTGCTGGCAGGCGCCAGCGGTGTGGTGCCACCTGGGCCACAGCTCCCTGCACTGCTGCCTGTGGGCTTCATGGCATCATTGTTGAGGGCGGGGATGATGGGGAGGGGTGCAGCAGTGGCCCACTGCTCGGTCTTGGCCTCGCTGCTCATGGTCGTGGTGATGGTGACTGGGGCTGGATGCGGCTCCTCCTGGGGTGTGATGCTAACCAGGCCGGCGGCAGCAGCAGTGGGGATTCTCAGTGCTCTTGGGGGTCCTCTCGGCTCCGGCTGCCGCTCCCAATGGAGCTTTTTTTTTTTGACACAGGGTCTTACTCTGTAGTCCAGACAGACCTTGAATTCACTTATTTATATAGTGCAGGCTGACCGTGCTCCTGCCTCAGTCTCCCAACTGCTGTGATTTACAGGTGTGCACCACCACGCCTGGCTATTCCTTGTTAACTTGAACTGGATTCATGATAATAAAAGATTGGTGAAAACATACCAAACTTGTCTGGCCTGCTTGCTTGATCTCTTCTTGAAGCAATGGCAGTTCAAGTACTACAAATGTAATTTAGAGCCAGATGTACTGTCAAGCATAGCTCTGGGACGCAGGAATCTGGTAGGTAATGTCTCCTGTTCCAACTTCAGTTGTTCACTGCGTCTCTGTAGCTGACCTTTCTTTCTCGCGTCGACGTCTCCTCCAGCTCCGAACCCCTTAGTAATCTTAGCAGTGGAAACTGGCGCAGACCAGGGAAGGAAGAAGAGGTGAGCAGCGACACCCTTGTGTTGTCGTCTTACTATCTTTTACCACACACTCTAGCTGTTTTCCCCTTGGAAACAGTGATGTATATATGATAACTACCTTTCCATGCGAGCCCTCAAGCTTATTTAATTCATAATAGAAATGAAAATGAATATGCACATTCACAGTAGTATGCTATTAAAATACTCGTACAATTTTGTTAATTATTCAATAGTGTTTGTGTTACATTATAATATAAGCAGGATTCTGGAGTTAGCCAGGGAAGTTTTATTATTTATTATGAAGGAAAATGCATTATGTTGTTAATATACTTATATACATTTTTGTAAGTGTAGTTTACTTGTAATTGTGTGTGTGTGTGTGTGTGTGTGTGTGCGTGCGCACGTGCTTTTTTGAGACAGGGTTTTGCTATGCAGTTCAGGCTGGCCTTGAGCTCACTTTGTAGACCAGGCTGGTCTCAAACTGGCAGGGATCCTCCTGTCTCAGCTTCCCAAGTGCTGGGACTACAGGTGTGTGCCACCATGCCTGCCTGAAAGTTTCTTAATAACTAGAAACCCTAATTTTAATGGCTCCCTTTGGGTTAAGTTTTGGGTGAGGCTGCCTTGTACAAAACCTGAATTGTCTAGGATGGGGAAGGTACGTGAGCTCATGTGACGGTGAGCCTCAGATGAGTCACTTTGCCTGCCGGGTTCCTCCCCTTCCAACAAAGCAGAAAGATGTGCCACATGTGCCCTCCGTTATGTTTGATTTTATGTGTGTGACTTGTGAGACAGGGTCTCGCGGTGCAGTTCAGGCTGACCTTGAACTCACTCTGTAGTCCAGGCTGGCCTGAAACTTGCAGTGATCCTCCTACCTCAGCAGGCTGGGATTACAGGCATGTGCCACCATGCCCAGCTTCTCATTTATATTTGAAAGCTAAGAAAATGGTATTCTTTCTTTTTTCTTTCCAAAGCAAAGGGTAAACTTAGAAAATTTGGAGAACATTTCAGTTTTTAGCATGACAGTATTTGATATGCTTCAATATAGAAATTGTTCACTTACTCCAACTGATTGAACAAATTAACGTACTATATCCATGTAAACAATTTGCTGAGTTCCTCTACCTTGGCTATACTTCTTTTGGGATGGAACCAGCCACATCAGACTAACTATTGTGTACATATTTCTGCTTCTTTCTCTTGTACTACACTGTGCTTGAAATTTGAACCTTGAAAATACTATGCTGTTCAGTAATACGGTTCTGACCATGACATACATAAAGGAGTTTTCAAATACGTTGAGACTATGATTGCCTAAATTATAGCCTGTACTTATAACCTAGATAAGTCTTGAAAATACTATTTTTTCTAATAGCCAGTGAAAGGGCTTAGAGAAATTGTCATTTTGTTTGTTGTGTTGGTCTCAAACTCCTGGGCTCAAGTGATGCCCTGCTCCAGTCTCCCAGGTAGCTGAGACTATAGGCATATGTTACTATACATGGTAGCATTTTTTTTTTTAAATTTTATTTTAAAGACAAAAGAATGGAGACATATGAACCAGAATAAGCCATAAGCTGGGGATATAGCTCAGTGGAATAAGCGCCTGCCTAGCAAGCGCAGAGTCCTGAGTTCAATCCCCAGTACCGCCAAAAAAAAAAAATAAAAGAACCTGTCTCAGAAAGACAAAAAATAAATAACAACAGAATAAGCCATAAACAATACAGAAAATACAAAATTATACAGAATATAGTAGGGAATTACCACTGGATATTGTATTGCATAATGTTATCTTCATATTAGTCAACACAGAAACATTAAAGGAAATACCAAATTATAGAGAAGATAGTAAGGAATTTGCACTGGATGCTGTATAATATAAAGTTATCTTCACTTCTGTTAATATAAAAACAATTGAGGAAATACAGAATTATAGAGAACACTTAAGGGAATTAGCTCTGGATGCTGTCCTACATAGTGTTACCTTCACCTTTGTTACTCAGTTACACAGATGATGGCCCATTTGATCATTCAATTTTTCTTCTCCCTCTGTTAAGAAATGAAGTACTAGAAATAAAATTGAAGTCTTCTATATATCTGTCTCTTTCATTGTCAGTACAAATCACTATCTTGATTTTATCATTGCCATGTACACTGTTGTATTTTTACTATGTATGTATTAATCTATGAAGAATAATATGTAGTATTTAACATAATAATACTTAGCAGTTCTGTTGTGCTTACTATGGAGCTACTCTTCTAAATGTTTCTTTTGGTTTTTGTTCTTTTAGGTAGGCTCTGACTATGTAGTTCAGGCTGGCCTTAAAGTCACAGTGTAGACCAGTAGGCTTTAGATTCCTGTTGATCCTCCTGCCTCAGCCTCCAGAGTCTGGGTTTACAGGCATGCGCCACCATACCCGGCTTCTAAATGCTTCTTATATATTAATTTTGTAATCTTCTCAACAACCTTATTTTGCAGATGAGGAAATTGAGGAAGAGAGGTTAGATACCCAAAGACAAAGCTAGTAAGTAGCAGAGCTAATGATCTGTCTACAGATTCATTGTTCTTCTTAAACACTGTTCTAAAATATACATAAGTAGTAAAGCAGACATATTTATAGGGCTCTTTGTTTAGAAATTATATGCACAAACTCCATGTTACAGTTGAGAAGAATGTATGGAAAAAATGGTGTGGGTCTAATACATCTGAGGTCCCTTAGTCTTTGTACTCAGCCACATCCACAGCCGCTTTTTATTTTTTAGTTTGGGACAAGGTCTTGCTATGTTACCCTGGCTGAGCTCAAAGTTGCGATCTTCTTGCCTTGGCCTCCTTGAGTGCAGGGGTTAGAAGCACACATTGCCGTACCCAGCCCTGCCCTGTGCCTGGTTACAGCATTTCCCACCCAGGGAATGCTTGTCAGCGCAGGTCCTACAGTGAGATGAGGCATGTTGCCTCAGCATACATGTAATGCACCAAAACTGAGCTTCAGAAAGTTAAGTGAAGGGTTGGGGATATAGCTCAGTGGAATAAGTGCCTGCCTAGCAAGTGCAGGGTCCTGAGTTTGATCCCCAGTACCGCAAAAAAAAAAAAAAAAAAGAAAAAAAAGAAAGTTAAATGATTTACTTAGGACCACACAGCCTGGTTTCAAATTCAAGTTTTTCTCACTCCAAAGGCCATTATATGAAACAGTACACATCACTTACTGCTTCTCCCAAGGAATAGTGGAGTAACCCTGTGCCCTGTATCCAAAAGACAGAGGAAGGAAAAGGTCTTGGATCATAGAGCGGCAGTTGAAACACGGCCCATCTTTGTTCTAAACTCCAGAGACCTACACGTCTTCCTTTTTTGACCTTTCAACGGTAAGGCAAGAAATAGATTTTTAGTTTTGTATAATATAAATATTTTTCTTTAAAACTGTAGAATGATTTCCCTCTGTTCTGAATATTATTTACTAGGATGACATCATTGTTTAAAAGAAGGCCAATGAGATCATTACCATGACTATCAATTTCATGCATTAGTATACTAGTGTTCCGAATCTCTACCTGGATACCCATGGCTACCAAATGTCTACGGGAATATTTTTCTTTAATTTTTGATAGCTATGACTTTTGTTAGAGGGCCTTTAAACATTCACAGAAAAACAACAGATGGCATTTAATGGCTCTTTTAAATGGCATGTCAAAATATCCTTGCTATCCTGGGCACACCCCTTCTCCTCAACCTTACAGGAAAAAAACCCTGAATATTAATGAACATGCCTCTTAATATTCTCTAAGTGTTATGGCATTGTCAGTTGTAAGGTGAAGACTGATTTTAAACTAACTTTTTGGGGCTGGGGTGGTTGGGAAGTGTGGAAAGAAAGAGATTCCATATTAGGTGGATACTGACTTCTGGAACATTAATATAAGGGGGGAAATACATACCTTACTACTCAGGAAGTATGGTTATTTTCTTCTCCCTCCTCTCATCTGTCAAATGAGTTAGGTGATTTTAGAAGATTATTGCTCTGTATTTTGGAAATGATAGGGAGGTACCGGTGCATTTCAGCATTCCAAACAAAACTCTCTTAAAAGTACTGCAAGTAAAGAGCTGCAAATAAAAGCTGTACTGTACTGCACATTTCATTCATTTTTACCCTTTTTTTTAATGAATTAACTTTACTGGTACACTTTAGGTGTAAGTAATGATCACATTCATCATAGGGAGTTTGTACGTGTACATGATATACTTTGATTCTTTTTTTCCCCTTTTTTCTTTTTGTTTTTTCCCCTTCCCCTACCCTCCTTTCAACCCTTTCCCTCCTTGTGCTTTTCTTTGTACTAAAGTCAGTGAAATGCTCAAAAGCAAAGAGACTAGATTATCAAATTACTGGGGGGGGAGTCCTAAAGATAATGTTTATCAATTAAATTTGTGATTTTTATTTGAGACAGGATCTTACTGTGTAGTTGAGGCCAGCCTTGAATTCGTATGTGGCCCAGAATGGCCTCACATTTGTGGTGATCTTCCTGTTTCAGCCTCTCGAATGCTGGGGTTACAGGTGTGCACCACCATGCTTGTCAAAATGTGTGTTTCTTAAAAAATTTCCCAGTTAACCTTTAAGGGATAATTTGCATATTAATAATGAGATATCTTTGGGATGGAATCCACTGCTAAATACAAAATTAATTTGCATTTTTTACACACCTTATATGATAGCCTGATGGTAGTTTTATACTTTTTTTTGTCTTTTTGAGACAGGGTCTTGGTATGCAGCTCAGGCTGGCCTTGAGCTCACTTTTATAGCCCAGGCTGGTCTCGAACTCTCAACGATCCTCCTGCCTCAGCCTCCTGAGTGCTAGGATTACAGGTGTGTACCACCATGCCCAGCATTTTTTTTTTTTTTCTTTTTTAGGGGGAGTCATGGGAATTGAACCCAGGGTCAAGACCTTCTCTGAACTATATTCTCTGGCCTTTTAAAAATTGTTTTATTCAGTGATAAGGTCTTGCTTAGTTGTCACACTACCTAGGCTCAGCTCAAACTTGCGATTGTTCTGCTCCAGCCTCCCAGAGTGCTTGGCTTACAGATGTGTGGCACCATGCCTGGCTCTGCAGTATTTTTAATGCACCTCTGTTTCGACTACAACCAATTCCTGCATGAATTTAGGATGCGGAATTTTCCACTTATGACATAATGTCAGTGATTAAACAGTTTTTGATGTGGGAGTATTTTAAATTTTGGATTTTCAGGTGAGGAATACTCAGCCTGTACTACATAGAGTTGGCATACGATACCATTCAGGGGTGTAGTAGATGGCGTTAGTGTGCAGTGTGCAACAGTATACTTTCAGTTCCTTTCTTCCATTCTTTACTTTGTTGCTGTCATATGTTTCATGTAATCTGTGAACACAGAGTGCAGTTCTAGTATGGCTTTAGACAGCCAGTTATCTTTTAGAGCAATTAAAAATACGAAAAATAATTTTATACTTGTTGTATTCAGCCCATTTCCGATATCCTTATTTCCCCAGTATCACAGTAATAGTATCACATACTATTAATAGCTTATTTCTTTCAGCCTGAATACTTTCTGTCTTGGTTTCTTTTCTCTCATTGCTGGGACAAAATACCTGATGCCCAAAATTAAGAAAGGAAAGGTTTATTTAGCTCACAGTTTGTAGAGGTTTCAGTCCATACTCAAGCTGGCTCTGAGGCAGGGTGGCACATGGCACAGGGCAACAGTTGATGGTGGAAAACAGCAAAAGCAGCAAGAGCAAAAAGGGGCAGAGCAACCAAGCCTCTTTCCCTCCTATATTGTATGCAGGCTGCCCGCCCCGGGGCAGGTGCGGCTCCCACACCCGCAACCCCAGCTCTGGGCCACAAATCAGTCACAAACCCTGGATGCCTGCCCCCAAGACTGCAGGAAGTTTTGGGGGTTATTTAAATACAAACCATAACAACTTTGTTTTATCTTTTTCTGTAGTGCAAGTTTGTTGATAATGACCTTTGTTTCAGTGAAAAAAACACTTTTTCTTCTTGGAAGTTAATTTTTACCAGGTGTAGGATCTCGAGTGAGCTGCTTTTGCACCAGGAATTGAACTCAGGACAGGAGCTTGTGCTTGCCAGGCAGGCACTTGTGTCACCGAGCTATATCCCCAGCCCCTTGAGTGAGCTTTTAATTTTAATGCTTTGAACATGTCATTCCGTATGTATCTTATGTATTCTTTGATAAGAAATCTGCTATATGGCTTTGTTTCTCTCAGTGTAACATGTCCCCCCTCCCCCTCTGTCCTAAATATTTTCTTTTTAATCTTCAGTTTTGAGTAGATTTTTTTTTCCCCCTCAGTACTGGAGATTAAATCCAGAGGAATAATGAGCTATATCCTCCAGCCTTTTAAAATTTTTATTTTGAGAAAGGGCCTCATTAAGCTCTGCAGACTGGCCCTGAACTTGAAATCCTGCTGTGTCAGCCTCCCAAGTAGCTAGGATTACACAGGCTGCTTTCAGTGGTGTAAGTGTGATTTGTCTGGCTAGTTTTGGGCAGTTAAAGTGTGAGTTGCCTTACTTGTTCCTGAGCTGCTTCTGTCTGTGATTTAGTGTACTTATAGTTTTGGAAAATTTTCAGCTGGTACCTCTTTACATATTTATTCTTTTTCTCTAGGATTTCAGTTGTCTGTGTATTACAGCGTTTGGATTTTGTTTTATCCCCACTCCCACTCCAAACGTTTTGTCTTTGTGTTTCATTTTGGAGAATCTGTCACTCAGTTTTGTTGAATTTACCATTGAGCCATGTTCAGAATCAGTTACTGTGCTTCTCATTTGTCTCTGATAGTATGTCATGTTTTCCCCTTTCCGTCTTTCTGTGCCTTCTCATTTGTAGCTTAGTGGCCATTGTTTTGCGCAGGGCAGTGACGACTGGGCTTTAGCATGGGGACTTGGGTCAGTGTAATCTGTATTTAAACTATATTTTGGTCGTGTTGCTATGGTTACCTTCCATGTACCACGGGCTCCAAATTCCAGTTTAGGGGTACTTTTTTTTTTGTGGGCCAGTTCCCTAAAGAACTTTTGAAGGGCCTGCTTTTTATTAAACTTTGGACTTCTGAGCTTCTTACTAGTATTCCTCACAGGGAGTCTGTTCATTCTTTACCTCTCCCTCAGCTTATCTTGTTATGTATTTCTCATTCCTTACTAGCACAGTGGTAGAAGTAAGGAGTTCTGGTGAGGGGGACATCAGTACTTAGATTTTTCTGGGTGAGGTTCAGGCAGGCATCATGTCTCTGGATGTCAGTGCTGAGACTTTCTTGGTGACCCTGCTTCTCCCAGGGTAAGGGGTTGATAAAGCTCTAGGGCCGTTAACATTTTTCTGTCCTAATGCCAAGGATAGAGTTTCCACCTTCTTCCCGTTGGGAATATGGAATAAAAATATTCTACAAAATGTCTTTGTTCTGCTGTTGTTGTTTTTTTAATAAAGAAATTGCATGTCCAAAACTAAGACGTGAAGACATCACTGGGTTGATAGAGCTGATACGTGGAACAGTGCAGTCACTGCCCTGCCTGCCCGCTTGCCCGGGCACCTACAGTGTTCTGTTATTTTTATAAGTTCTATGTTCTCCAACCACTTCCCTTGGTTAGTTTTTGCTAGTTGAGGTATATGTGACACTGGAGATACACAATTTTTGGCATTAGCTGTCAAGATCTTTTAAAATACAAATAATGTGTGGGTATACATGTTCAAAGTTCACATTGACCATTTAATTTTCATTCTTTTTTGATGGAGAGGATGGAGTGGGGACTGAACCAAGAGCCTTTGTGATGAGCTAAGGGGCTGGGGATATAGCTCAGTGGAATAAGCACTTGCCTAGCAAGCGCAGGGTTCTGAGTTCGATCCCCAGTACCACAAAAAAAAAAAAAAAAAAAA
>PVLD010012479.1:0-20029 GCA_004027595.1 Dinomys branickii | reverse complement strand
GGCCTTGAACTCTCTGTGTAGCTCAGACTGGTCTCAAATTTGCAACAATCCTCTTGCCTCAGCCTCCTGAGTGCTGGGATTATAGGCATGTGCCACCATGCCTGGCTAAATTATTCTTTAATCATGCATTTTTATTGACTAATCCTGCATGGCACATTCTAGCAGGGCCAAAGAATTGTTGAATGAATAAATGAATTTATAATGATAACTGACCTGGCTTCTTTGCTGAATATACTTTTTCTTCATTTTTGATTACAGTAATAATTTTCTAATTTCTCAGGATGTAAAAGACATATCTTGGTTGGATGTGGTGGCAAATGCCTGTAATCCCAGGCCTCAGGAACAGCCTGGGCTACAAAGTGAGTTGAAGGCCAGCCTAAACTGAATAGTGAAACCCTATCTCAAAAAGACCAAGAAAAAAGAAAAGAAAAAGAAATACCTTTGTGGTTTTTGTATTTGTCTGCATTTAATTATAGAGTATCTTTCTGTTGCAACCAAAATAATGTATGAAACTTATACCAAGATTAAAGGAAATTCTATAATTGCATAAAATCTTTACCACATTATTGCAGCCGTTGAAGGGGGACCTTTGACATCTTGGACCTTGATAAAGACTACAGAGAGAAAGAATAAGTACTCAGTTGCGTGACCCCATTGGCTGAGTTTGATAACAAAGTACAAAGGAGGAAGAAGAGGATAAAAAGTTAACGTTACTTCACAGTTTACCAGAATCTTGCCTGGAAATGGAAATACAAGATTTGTTAAAGGTGATAACCACCTTAACTTTCTCAACAGCTGAAACATGTTTTAAGATTGGTTTTATCATTTTCTTCCAGGTGATTTACTGTTCTTTTGGTGGAACATCCAAAGGGCTGCACTTCAATAACTTAATAGTTGGACTTGTCCTCCTTACAAGGGGCAAAGATGAAGAAAAAGCAAAGTGTAAGTACTTCCATTTTCCCAAAATGGCTACATTCATGCAATTATTTATTTACTCACTTACATAGAGTCTTAGAGCCTTACTGTTCAGTTCAGGCTAGCTTTTATAAACTCTGGAGCCAGTGCTGACCTAGAATTCAGTGATGCTTCTGCCTCGCCCTCCTGAGTGCAGGGAGTACAGGTGAGCACCACCATGTCCAGCTTCAAAATGATAATGTCATGTGTACGGAATAATTTGCCTCAAAATTCTGACAATAGGCAAAAGATTTGAATTGATATTTCTCCAAAGAAGATACATAAGTGTCCAATAACCACTTGAAAAGTATTCAACATAATCACTCATTTGAGAAATGTAAACTAAAACTACATTGAAATGCTCTACCTACTAGGGCACTAACATAAAAAGGACAGATAGTAACAAGTGTTGACAAGTGTGGAGAAGTTATAACCCTCCTGTATTGTCTGTGAGAATGTAAAACAGCGTGGCTTCACAGCGTGACTGTGAAGTACTACTGAGTTACTGTAGGACACAGCAGTTCCACTTTTTCAAATTTATTCCCAAGAAAATGTTACATAGATTCTTTCTAAAAAAACTATATAAATGTTCACATTGTTTTTCATAATACTCACAAAATAGAAACAAACCTAATGTCCAACAACTGATCATAAATAAACAAAATGGGATAGAGCTGTACAATGGAAAATTGCATTGAAAGGAGTAAAATAGGGCCAGGTGTGGTGGCACACGCCTGTAATTCCACACTCGAGAGGCTGAGGCAAGAGAATTGTGAGTTTGAGACCAGCCTGGGATACAAACTGAAGTCAGGCCAGCTTGACTAGCATGGCGAGACCCTGTCTCAAAAAGACCAAAAAAAAGAAGAATCAAATATTGATTCATGCTACTACATAGAGAGATCTTAAAAAACATTCTGCTCAACCTGGGCGTGGTGGCGTATGTCTGTAATCCCAGCACTCAGGAGGCTGAGGTAGGAGGTGAATTCAAGATCAGTCTGAACTGCATAGTAAGGCCCTGTCTCCAAAAAAGGAAAAAAAAAATTTACAATGGTCAGGTACAGGGTTAGATGAGGAAGGCTGCAGAGGTTGTCTGCACACTGGAGGTTGAAGAGCCCAGGCCTAGGGCCTGGAGCTCACTGCAGTGTCAGTGCAAGTCTGTATCAAAGGCTGTTGGGTCTGCGACGAAATGCTGATGAATCTACTATGAAGGCCGGAGAGCCAACACCAGAATGCTGAGGAGTCCTAGGAAGCCGAAGAGTCTGCACCAGAAGCCCGGAGACGACCAAGCTGAAGGTGCAGACTGGAGCTCCTCTGAAGAACCAGCCAAATAAACTGTTAACACCGTTTTTTACTCCCCCAGCTGCAACATTAAATTCAGAATCTCTGCTTAATGGGCCCATATCAACAAATTCAGCCTGATCAAGGTGTATACGTTTTCCACCATTATCCCACACTCGTAAAATCCATTCCCACACTTGCTCATTAGCCCTCTGCTTGTAAGAGTTAGAAAACTCAAGGAGTTCTTTGGGAGAATAGTGGACCTCCTCGTGGGTCACAGTATGTACCTCCCCCTTAGGAGCCTTCTGTGACTTGAGCCTGGTTATGGGCCTAGAGGCAAAAATTGGTGGTGAGGGTGGGTCTTGAGGAGTGTCAGCATCATCTTGTGTGGTCAGCACCGGAGTAGTCTCACCGGGTATAGTGGGCGATGCCAACACCACAGGGGGTGGAGGCAGCAATGCCTCTGCTAGAGCAGGTGGGGGAATCTCTTCCTCTGGCAAAATAGTCTCATCAGCATTTCATCGCGGACCCAACAGCCTTTGATACGGGCTTGCATGGACGCTGCAGTGAGCTCCAGGCCCCAGGCCTGGGCTCTTCAGTCTCCAGTGTGCAGACACCCTCTGCATGCATCCTCATCTAACCCTGTACCTGACCGTTGTGAACCAAATTTGTAATTTCTTGTACATTTGTATATGTTGTGTTATATCTGTTTCTCTAGCAAACCCTGACTGATATAGAGGTGAATTCAAGATCAGCCTGAATTGCATAGTAAGGCCCTGTCTCCAAAAAAGGAAAAAAAAATTTTACTGAGTAGTGGATTCTAGTCACAGTAGCCATATTTTATGATCCTATTTAAATGAAATTTCTGGAGTAGGTACATCAGTAGTGGCAGAATGTAGTACATAGATTAGTGGATGCCAGAGACTTGGCCGATAGAGAAACAAAGTAACTGCTCATGGGTGAGTAAATGAATTTATAGTTTTGTGGGTTGATGGAAATATTCTAGAATCAGTGGAGATTGTTGCATAAGCTATGGATATGCTAAAAACCACTGACTTGTACACACAGGTTTATTTAGAGGATGTGAATTAGACTGTATCTGAATAAATCTGTTACTTTTAAAAAATTCTGGTGACATGGATTTAGTAGTCTATTTGCTTAATTCACAAACAAAACCAAAAGTTTACTTACTAAATAAGACTTCATAGGAATTCTTGACTATTAACCCAGTGTGGTGACACACACCTGTAATCTCAGCATTCTAGAAGGTTGAGACAGGATACCCTGTCTCAGAATAAAAAAGGACTGGGGATGTAGTTCACTTGGAAGACTGTCAGTTCAAACCCCAGTACTGGATTTGGGGAGTGGTGTTCTTGGTCATTCTTCTAGCCTTACTTTCAAGATTTTCTTGCGGGGGTGGGGGGCACCGGGGATTGAACTCAGAACCTTGCACTTGCTAGGCAGGCACTTACTCCACTGAGCTATATTCCCAGCCTAGCCTTACTTTCAGAAATTAATTTTATTTGGTGAATGAAGCTCAGAAGAGGCTAGCACCTGATTTTTTACTTTTAAACCTACTAAGCAGGAAAATTATTTAACGAGAGGATGTCATATACACCCCCAAATATGAAAGGGGAGAATAATCTTAGTTATTGGTGTCCATCTGTGTTTCTCAGGGTATAGATTTGTGGGTTTATTTACTTTTTGTTGTTTGTTGTTGAGACAGGTTATTATGTTGCTCAGGCTTGTCTTGAACTTGTGGACCCAAATGATCCCTCCATGTCAGCTTCCCTAAGTGGCAAGAACTTTGCCTGGCTTACTGAAGTTGTAAATCCATTTATTTAATTTTTTCTAAAGTCTTCTGTATCCTCATTGGGGCAGTGGCAGCAAAGTTTTAATCAAATCATTGAGAGTGATACAAATTTCATTAAACATTTTCTTGGGAAAATATAGGAAACTGTTTATATTGTGCATCTTGCCCCCAAAATTTGTAGGCATTTTTTCACGCCCACTGTCTGCTAGATTTTCTTCTCTTCTTTCTTTCTAATTTGGCTCATATGGACGGAATGTTTGTGTGCTCCCATAATTGTTGACATATCAATCCCCAAAACAGTATTAAGAGGTAGTGTCTCTGGGAGGTGATTATATCTTGAGGGCCAATCATTTGTAAATGGAATTAAGTGCCCTTTTAAAATAGGTCTTAGACCTCTTACTACCTCTGCCCTGTGTTGATAACAATGAACCTGTGAGTGGTTCTTCACCAAACACCAAATCTGGTAGCTCTTTGATTTTGGAATTTCCAGTCTCCAGAACTGTGAGAAATAAATGTCTGTTGCTCATTAACTATCCAGTTTATGGTTTTTTTATTATAGCAGCCAAAACAAACTTAAGATTACTCTCACATTGCTTCTTCTGAATCCTAGAATCTTTTCTCTTATTCCTGAATCTAGACTATTCTTCTCAACCTTGTTTTTACAAAAGTTTTATTGCAGTATTATTGACATACAATAAAATATACATATATAAAATGTACAATTCAATGTGTTTTGACACATGTATATACTCACATTACCATAATCAAGATAATGAACATATCCATTAACCAAATTTTATGTATAAGAAATATAACTTTGATCCTGTTTTGTTTTTCACATTAGCATCCCTCCCCTACTACAAATATAAACTGTCTCCAAGCAGCAGCAATTAAAAATAACAATTTTTAGGCTCACAAACAAACTTCAAAACATTTTTTTCTTCTTTGGTCCTGTGTATTGACTCAGGTCCTATGTATTGTTTAATTGGCTCAATTAAACAAATGGATTTACAACTTCAGTAAGCCAGAGAGAGTTCTTCCTACTTAGGGAAGCTAACATGGAGGGATCATCTGGGCCCACAAATTCAAGACATGCCTGAGTATTGACTCAGGAGGTTGTGCACACTAAGCATAGCTCTACCAATGGACTACACCCCCAGATGATATAAACATGGATTTTTAATGGTTTTTCATCTTTCATTTTAATTACATGATTGTCTTAGTTTTGTAGGGCTGCCCTGTAACAAAGTGCCACAAACTGATGGTTGAAGGAAACAGATAATTATTACCTCAATTGTTAAGACTGGAAGTCCAAAATAAAACATGTAGAGCAGAACCCTTTCCTTTTGCCCACTTCTGATGAAGTCCTTGGCTTTCCTTAGCTATTAGCTACATTGTTCTAATCTCTGCCTCTTTCAGCACAGGCATTTCTTCCCTTTGTGATTATCTTTTCCTCTTCTTTTAAGAACACCCGTCATATAAGGTTGGGTCCTATCTTTATGACTTCACTGTAAGTTTTTTATATCTGCAAAGACTTTATTTCAAATACAGTGCTGATATAGGTATAAAAAGCTCATGTTCACAGCTATGTCAGCATTACATATCTGTTTTTCTGCAACTGTGCATTTAACCAACGGTGTGTTTAAAATAGTTGGAAAAAATTACCTCTGTAGTGAACATGTACAGATTTGGTCATTATTTCTTAACTAATAACTACATAGCATTTATATTGTATTAGCTATTAAAATAATACACAAATTTATTATAATATACAGTTTTATTTATACAGGAGAAATATGTATAGGTTACATGTAAATACTGTACCATTTTATGTAAGCGACCTGGGGAGTCCTTGGGGAGTCGTGGAGCCAATTCCTTTTTTGCCTTTATTGCAGTTCAACACATAACAATATTCCCATCATATTTATAGTATGTAGTTCCACCCAACTTTATTGTCAGTATTGTGCATATTTTCCCTAGATCTTGACTTCTGGTTCCGGGGAGGTAGCTCAGTGTGAATCCTTTGTTCAGTCTCCAGTACCTCAGTCAACCACTCAATAAATCTTATCAGTAATAAAATCACAAAATAAAATATACCAGGCTTGGTAGTATATACCTGGAATCCCAGCACTCAAGTGGCTGAGGCAGGAGGGTAGTGAATTTAAGGTCAGATAGGCAACTTAGTGAGAACCTGTCAAGTGAGTAAGTGAATGAATGAAAAATAAAATAATACAACTAAGGTAAGCCTTTCTTATATCATGTTCCAATTCAAGCCCTTCACAGATTTTAACTGTTGTGCAGGTTTAAAACATGCTGAATATTTTAAAAACATATCTATTTATTTATTTATTTTTGTTACTGTGAATCAAATTCAGGATCTTATGCTTGCAAGGCAGGCACTTGTGCCACTGAGCTATATCCCCAGCCCTATATATTTATCTTTGAAATAATTGCTAGCATAGAGGGAACTCACAAGGAGGGGACTGGAAGTAAAAAGGATCAAGATGTGAGATCGATTGATCTGTCTGTCTATTCGAATTGCCAAGATGGATGTATTCATTACATATCATGGATATCTACTAATAAAAAACAAGAAAAATTAACACTTTTTTCTAGTGTTGTTCTTACAAACGGCACTTAATGACTATCTTTTGTACATAGGGATCAGTTTCTGAAGGGTGAATGTGGAATAGTAATGCAAGTGAAATTTGTGGCACACGTTTCCTAAATTTTCGGAAATTATTCTCCAGAGTGACTGCATTTATTTATATTCCCATTAACATTGTATAAGAGATCCCATTTCTCCCCATCTTTGCTAACACTTGATATTTTAGCAGGAAGATATTTTTACAAAATTGTTATGTTTACAAAGAATTACATTGCTGTTTTGTGTTGCTGGGTTATTTTGAGGAATAAATAAAGTTATAAAATGCTAAGTTTTAATAATCATTCAGTTATTGTGACCTTTTTCTTATGACCCCTTTCTACCAGGGTATACGTATTTGATCTATGTTAAGATTAATTTATTCTTTTTTTCTTCTAGATATTTTTAGTCTTTTTTCCAGCGAATCTGGGAGCTATGTTGTACGAGAAGAAATGGAAAGAATGCTCCATGTGGTGGATGGTAGAGTCCCAGATACACTCAGAAAGTGTTTCTTAGAGGTATATTTAAGAATTTACATTTCCTACCTTCTGTCCTCCCTCCCTCCCTTCCTTCCCTTCCTTCCCTTCCTTCCACCTTCCTTTTCTTCCACATTAGCAAATGGTTATTTTCCATGGAATCAACTTAAAGGGTGTTAGTTGGAATAGGTTGAGGCAGTTGAGTCCTTTCTCTCTCTGATCTTGCATGCCTCTGAAAGAAAAGTATGAAGTGGCAGGAAAAATCAGAAATGACACAAGGAAAGGGAAGTCTTTTTCTCATGTTCATGGTGAGTTATTAGATAACTTGCACATGAGTTGTCATGCTTAGCCTAGAAAAATGAGAATGGGGAACCTCAAAAGAGTTAAGGTTGCCTCCTCACCAGTGAAGATCAGACTAAAAAGGTCATTCCTTCATCTTGACAAAGTATTAAGTTTTAGTTGTGTAATAAGCTATGATGAATAAATGTTTATGTGCAGAATATTCTTGGCACTTTTGACTAATATTTCAATTCTTTATGGGTATACTCAAGGTTCATGACTCATTACTGTTATATTTGTGAATCTGAACATTCTCAATTCTGTAAGCAGCTGTTCATGTTTAAAGTGAAACACACTCCAACTCTGCATTTCATCAGGATCCTGTGGAGACTGGCCTTGTGCCATTCTTTTTTTGTTTTTAATTTAATTTTTTTTTTTTTTTTCTTCTCTTTTTAAAAAAATTCATTGTTTTTGTTTTTTCTACTGGGAATCGAACCTTGTGCTCTTCTATGACCTATTTTATAAAAACCTATTTTGTTATTTATTTTAATTAGTTGATTTGCATAAGAAAATTTCTAGGCTAAAATTTGTCATTTTTGTTTTTAAACAAATTAGTTTTTATTGTATCTTTAACAGTTAAAAAAAAGAATAGAAACAAACAGTAGGAATGTGCATCTTTAACAAACAAAGTTCTTTTTTTAGTTTCTGAGGTCTGCTAATATGTGAAAAGTCTCTAAATGTTTTAAAAAAAGCCTCTTTAGCAGCTTCTGATCTTTTCATGGAGCATTCACTGCTGCCGGATTTCTTCAGGGTGGCTGTTTCATCACTGGTATAATAGTCCTTCACTACCTTTCATTTTATTCAGGGAGCTTAGCTCTACCTTTCTCTTCTTTTCTATTTTATTTTATTTTATATTTTGTGGTACTGGAGATCGAACTCAGGGCCTTGCGCTTGCGAGACAGGCACTTATTCCACTGAGCTATATCCCCAGCCCCCTATTTTATTTTAAAGAGAAAAGAATAGAGCGAAATTTCAAACAAGGATATGTAAGAGGGTAACAACATTGTGTACTGTTATCTTTAAATTAGTTACTTAGAGTACAAAATACTGGCATTTAATTGTCCAAGCAATATTAGCATACACATTTCTTTGCAATGAACTAAGAGAAATTAATAGTATAATTGTCTTAACTACCATATATATATTTTTGTTGTTGTTGTTGTTTTTCCTCCTTTTCTCCATTCCCCATCCCAATTTCTCTTTCCTTTTGAAGTTTCTTCCCACTTTACAATATCTATTGTACATTTTGGATCTTATTTACTCTTTCAGCGTCTCACACTAGGGAGCCAATACAATGTTTACACATGTGCATCTGGTTTATTTCACTTATGAGTATGGTCTCAGGTTGCATCCACTTACCTGTAAGTCTCCAGTTTAACCTTTTTTGTGGCTGACCACTAATACTCCATTATAGAAAAAGACTACCTCTTTTTTATCCATTCTACAGTTGTTGAGCACTTGGGTTGTTTCCAAGATCTAGCTATTACAAATTGTGCTGCTAAAAGACATAGGTGAACATATATTGCTGTGGTACGATGTTTTTAATTCTTCTGGGAAGATACCCAGCAGGGGAATAGCTTGGACAAATGAGACCTCCATCCTAGTTTTTTGAGGAATCTCCACACTGTTTTCCACAGTGATTGCAACAGTGTGCACTCCCACCAATGATGGAGAAGGGTTCCTTTTTCTTCACAGCCTCGCTAGCATATATTGGTTGATTTCTTGATAATAGCCATTCTTCTGGAATCTCAGTGTTATTTTAATTTGCATCTCTTGAATGACCAGTGATCTACCTTTCTGACTATATAGGTATTGATTGTCTATACTTTAGCCATGTGCATAGACAGTGTCTGGTTGTAATATCTCTGGATTTTCTAGTTTTTAAGTTCTCACCAATCATGCTTTGAATTTCTTCAGTGGATGAATACCTGGTGATTTTGTTTTTACTGCTTTTGATCTTGGCTTTGAGTTTTTGGTGGTGGTGATAGTTACATTTATCCAGCATTTCTATGTGAAAGGTACAAAAAAGATGGATTTCTTGCATTTCTGCTTCTGCCATATAGACTAGATGCTATGATGGTATTTTTGTACTTTGAGGCAAACTGCTATGGTTTGTTTCCCATAATACTATAAATCTTCTGGTCAGAGAAAAAAATCTTTGCAAACCTGATTAAATGGAGTTTTCATAAAGATGTCAAGTGCAGTCTGCTCTTTTTCAGGGAGAATGTGTAGTTTTCATTTTAGTAAGATTTATACAGATACTTGTATTTTGTAGATGAGAACTTAATGTGAACCAGGAGCAGGCACATGTGTTAAGTAATAATTAGTTCTATAGGAAATAAATAAATGATAGGTTGATAGGTGGTGATGGGGGAAAGCTAGGAGAATCTGTGAGATAAAGTAAAATTTGATCAAAGAATATATGAGAGTGAGAAGCAAAGTCATGGTGATATCTAGGAGAACTACCTTCTAGAAAGAGAAAACAGCAAAGACCCTGAAGGGGATGTGTGCTTCTTATAGCCAACAAATTGTAAGGTCAATTTAGTTAGAAAGAAGTAAAAGAAGTAGTAGGAAATAAAGTGACAAGAGATTATTGGGGAGCCAGGTGTGGTGGCGCACACCTATAATCTCATCCCTCAAGACCCGGAAGCAGGCTACATAGTGAGTTCAGGGCCAGGCTGAACTACTTAGTGAGACCCTGTCTCAAAAACAAAACAAAACAAAACAAAACAAAAAACCCAAAACCAAAACAACAACAAAAAGCAAACACACACAGAGATTATTGGAGAGTGGAGGTATATTACAAAATGTTTACCCTAAGGACTTTACCCTTTAATGTTTACCCTAAGGGCTGGGGATATAGCTGAGTGGCATAAGCACCTGCCTGGCAAGCACAAGGTCCTAAGTTTGATTCCCGGTACCATAAATAAATTGATAGATAGATAGATAAATGAATAAAGTTTACCCTAAATGAGATGGAAACTATTGAAGGGTTTTGAGCAGAGGAATAACATAGAAAGTAGTCTGCATGGAGTCCAGTTTGAGGTTATTGCAGCAGTCCATGTAAGAAGTGATAGTCGTTTAAATTCTTTTACTTTTTGCTATTTATTTATTTATTTATTTATTTATTTTTTGCGGTACTGGGGATCAAACTCAGGACCCTGCGCTTGCTAGGCAGGTGCTTATTCCACTGAGCTATATCCCCAGCCCTACTTTTTATTTTTTATTTTGTGGCATTCACGATGTGGCAGTGAGGTGATGAGTTTACATTTACTTTGTAAGTGGACTTGACAGAATCTTTTCTTATTTTGAGTATAGGCTGTAACAAGTGGAGGAAGTTTGATTTAGTTAAAGATTACAGTTGCTGCTAGGCCAGGGGTGGTGGTGCATGCCTGTAGCCTCAGTACTCAGGAGGCTGAGCCAGTAGGATCGCTAGAAGTTTGAGGCCAGCCTGGGTACATTGTGAGTTCCCTGTCTTAAAAAAAAAAAAAAAAAAAAAAATTACGGCTTAAGACTGCTGGAGAAGGAAGTTTGGGTGTTAGATGTCAAGAAAAATTTAGGTGGCACCCACCTGTAATCCCAGCTCTCTCCAGAGTCTGAGGCTGGAGGTTCTCAGTTTGAGCCCAGCCTGAGCAGTTTAGCAACTTAGTGTGAGACTTCGCCTCAAAATAAAAAATAAAAATGGGCTGGGGATGAAGTTCAATGAGAAGATCTTGGGTCCAATCCCCAGTACTTGTGGGGGAGGATAATAAATTTGAGAATCTTATTAGACCCTGCTGTAGAATTGTCAACTCTGCTTTTAAATATATGAATCTATGGTTTGGGGAAAGAATTTCTTAGCTTATAGGTGAGGTTGAATCAAACTCATCCAAAACAATAAAAGAATGACTCCTGTACTCCAGGATTCACAAATTAGCGAGATAAAGAGGAATCAAACCAGCAGGCTAAGGAAATGCCTCATGAGGTAAGATGATTATACCAAGAATTAAGTCCTGGAAGCTAAGGGACCAAAATGTTTCAAAAATTCCAGAAGATAACTCAACCAGGGCAAGTATACTGAAAGGTCAAGTGTGTTAACTTGTGATCACTGAGAAGTGATCCTTAGATTTGGCAAAAGGGAGGTAGGTTGTTGGTAAGGTACTGTAAAGTTAACAATGCCAAGAGAGTCAGGGTACTAGAGGGAAAATGCTCATGAGGGGAAATTGTTATGGGGTAAGTGGAATGCTTACATTGCAGTTATAGGAGGAAGGTCCATCATCATAATAAGAACGTCATAGACTGGGGGCTAGGTTGTAGTTCAATGGTAGAGTATTTGATTTGCATAGGCAAGGTTCTTGCTGGTGATGGAGCCCAAGGCCTTGCATGTGCTAGGCAAGCACTTTTCCCATTGAGCTAAATCTCCAACCTAAGTTATTTTAAAAACAGTTTATTTTCTAAGTATATGTACCCTGTAATGTTACTTTCATAATGACTCCTTTGTAGGTAGTAGAATGGTAAATGTCAGTTAATTTTAGGTTGTATAGATTCCAAGTAAGATACCCTATGATTTAACAAAACTTACGCTTTCTCATTTTAATTTTAGGGGGAAAAGGTAAACTATGAGAAGTTCAGAAACTGGCTTCTTCTAAACAAAGATGCTTTTACCTTCTCTCGTTGGCTGCTGTCTGGAGGTGTGTATGTCACCCTCACTGACGATAGCGATACTCCCACTTTCTACCAGACTCTGGCTGGAGTCACACATTGTAAGTATTGACCTCACATTGTTTTCTGTTTAATTCTTAATAGAATTGTCTGATAATATTAGATATCCTGATAAAGAAGAAATTTTTTGTGTTCTCCTTTACAGTACATAATAAAATGAAATACTGGACCATGGAAGATACAACCCTCTATGAATTGAATTTAACTAAGCTGTATTAGTTTTCTAGGGCTGCCACACATTATAATTTATAAATGAACACAATAGAAATTTACTTTCTTACAATTCCACTAGCTGAAGCCAGGGTAGTAACAGGGCTATCTATTCATTCCAAAGGAAGAGTCCATCCTTCTTCTGGAATTCAGTGGCCCAGAGCATTCCTTGGCTAATAGCAACATAGCTCCTTTTTCTCTGACTTCACCTGGTCTTTTCTATGTGTGTCTGTGTCCTTTCTTCATAGGGCTACTGGTCAGTAGATTTAGGGCCCAGCCTAAATCTAGAATTTCCCTTTAAGCTCCTTACCTCATGGCATACACAAAGACCCTACTTCCAAGTAAAGTCACACTCTGAGGTTATAAGTGGTTGTGAAGTTTTGGGAGACCCCATTCAACCGATAGCACTAAAAGTGTTACCTTTTCCTATTGTGTTCCCCAGTTGTTACAAAAACTGCTTATACTGTGCTTTTGCTACTTTGTAACACTTTGAATATTAAATCCCAATCATCCTTGAAGATTTAAAGAAAATCTTTTAAGGCAAAATACAACCTTTTAGTGCAGTATTCCTATCAGAAATAATTTCTCCTTCCTCTGAACTCTTTCTCCTTCCTTCCTTCCTTCCTTCCTTCCTTCCTTCCTTCCTTCCTTCCTTCCTTCCTTCCCTCTTTCTCTTCCTCTATCCCTCCTTCCCTCTCTCCCTATATCTCTTTCTTTGATCTTTTTTTTTTTTTTCTTTTTGAGACAGGATCTCACTATGCAGTGCAGGCTGGCCTTGAGCTCAACTTGTAGCCCAGGCTGGCCTCAAACTCACAATGATTTTCCTGCCTCATCCTCCCGAGTGCTGGTATTACAGGTGTGCGCCCCCATGCCCAGCTCTAAGCCCAGGCTGACCTCAGACTCAGTGACCCTCTTGGCCTAGCCTCCCGAGTGGTGAGATTGCAGGCGCCCTTCTAAATTCTACTTATTTGTACTCATCATCGCTCCCGGTCATGTCATCGTTTCAGTGAGAAAGTCTTATTTTTTTCCTTCTCCCCATACCAAGTCTTAGTATTTGCTCCCTGAATATAGAACTTGAGTGTCAAGTAATGTTTGTATCTGTTCCTTTATATGACTTACAGGAACGTGGCTATTAATTATACACCAGCTACTTTTCCCCACTTTTATTCTGTTAGATTGGGCTTTCTTTTGTTTCGTTTTGTTGGTATATGTGGTGCTGAAGCAAGGACTTTAAAAAAAATTTTTTTTTCAACTTGGCCTGGGGATTGAACTCAGGACCTTCGCACTGAACTACCTCCCTGGCCACCCCTCTTTGTGAGAGGTCACGCTGCACTGCTCAAGCTGGCCTCAAACTCATAATCCTACCTAAGCCTTCCAGAGTGCTGGGGTTACAGGCGTGCGCCACCACACCCAGCTTTCAAAATGATTTTTATAGTTTTTTATTATTTATTAGTATTACTTAGTGCTAATATTATTTTATATTTAATTTTTATTATTTTTATTTTTTACTATTAGATTTTTTTCAGATTTTCAATCATATGTAAAAATCCAAATGCTTTTGCTTTGTTAAAAATATTTATCTTGAATCATTTTAAAACAAATTACGTTCACTATTTGACCTTTAATGACTAAGTTCTAAACTGAGTGTTTTCTTTTTGTTTTCACATAATTACTAATATCTCTGTGGCATCTCAGTGTTCTTAAAACTCTTCCTTTGACTTCTGTTGTTTCCTAAGTATGTCTTTCAAATTTTCTGTCTTGTTCTTTTATCATGTATTTTTAAAGTGTGAGTTCTGTTTTATTCTTGGATTATGTCAGGGCTTTGCTCCATTGCAGCCATTCCCATTGCTTTACCTATCTTTCGTACCTTGCAGGTGACATAACTGGAAAAGCTTCCGGTTTAGAGTTCTGTCTCCAGTGGCAAATGCCTCCTAGTTATATTTTCTAACACTTTAATATCATACCTAAAACCACACTCATTTTCCCCTGCCTCAACCGTTTAATGGATAAAAAGGACAAACAACATATTCTTCCGCCTGTGTTTTCTGTCTTGGTTGATGGTATTTGTATTTTCAGGGTCCAATTTGTGATTACCTCTGTTTTTTCAGGTTAAATTTTATCAGTCCTAACTTAGCCATATTTCTTACATCTACCCACCTTCCCTCCTCATTTGTTCTTTTTTCATTTGTTCTTCCCTTCTTTTTTCTTCCATTTATCCATCCATCATTACTGTAGTTTCTTTGTTTTACTACGTATTCCTTAACGTAGGGGAGAATGAAGGGTAATGTTCTTTACTCATTTTTAATGTTAAAGTTCTGATTATTTCAGTTCCCTGCTCAGAAACTTTGGGAATGTTTCATTACCTATAGATTTTCATTACCTACAGAACAGTTTAACCTTCTGAGCATCACTTCCTTAGTGTCTTATCTTTGACTTAGTTTTTCATACCTATTTCCCATCAGATGTGTTTTCAGTCTTACCTCCAGAGGACTGGCCCATGTTTATGACTGTCCCATGGACTTTTATAGCCACCACATACCATACTTCCCAATCTTTAAGAATGCATTTCATCTTTCAGTGCTTCACAATTGAAATACGTTGTCATCAAACTCCAGCTCAAATTCTACCTGTTGTGTCAAGCCTACTTATGTTTTAATTTGAATAGCTAAATTTATCATTTGCATTTCTATAACAGTTCAGAGTTTGTTTGGTGCTGGGAATCGAACTCAGGATCTTGCACTTGCCAGGTAGGCACTTGTGCACTGAGCTAGATCCCCGGCCCTAGATTTCAGTTAAAGCTATTAACATACTTTTGGCCTTACCTGAGAATTCAGAATGACTTTGTGTACCTCAAGTTACAAACCCCTTAAAGACAAAGCTGGTGTTCTATTCATCTTCGAGTTCCTCTTAGTATAATGGGCTTGAACTTGGTTGAAAATGTTTTAGCTGCTGAGATTATATATTGAGCCTTGATTTATCTTTTTTTTTTTTACTTTTCCTTTCTTTGTGGTATTAGGACTCAAACCTAGGTCCTCCCACGTACAGTACTACACGTGTGCTCCACCCTGAGCTACATTCTCAGAGTATTTCCTGACTTTTAAACATTTTATTTCCTTGAAATGAGCAGAAGGTATATGTTGTTTTAGGATTGTAAGACTGAAAAAAAAAAAAAAAAAGACCAAAATCAGAGCAAGGAGGACCAAAATCAATAACGTTTGAATAAAGCTTAACATTTACATTTAGTTTATAAATGATCTTACAAAAACAAACCATGTATTTAGTGGGAAAATGAATTACAATACTTGCTAGGCAAGTGCTTATTCCACTGAGCTATATCCCCAGCCCCGAATTACAATACTTGAACAAACTGCTGAAGGTTGAAGTTAGTTGTTCCTTCTGAAATTTTGTTTAGCTAAATAATACAAGATACAGAAAACTGATTTAGCGTTAAGTTAAAGCGCTGAAAGAATTGGTTTGCTTTAAATACAAAGAGAATTATCCATTAGAACTAATTTGATCTAGTTCTGTAATGCAAGAGAGCCATGGGAGTAAGTAAGTAATGTGTTGTAAAAGCCTGAGGAGATACTACGAGGCAAGATCCAAAACTGTGGTGAATGTTTAAATTAAAAATTTACTACAACAAAAGACACAGTCCCCCTCAAAGTATTCCCCTTAAAATAGTAAGAATAAAAAATGAAATACTTATCCCATTGTTATTATCACTTTCCCAGGCAGTTCTAGAAGTCCTGTTTCATATTTTTTTATGTCTGCATTAATGTCCTGAATTGATTCAAAACATGTTCTGGCAATTTCTGTCAAATAAAAGCATGTCCCCATCCACCTTATTCACTGGATCTGACCCTGTGCAACTTCTGACTCTTCCTCAAAGTCAAAGTGACCATCAGAGGTGAACACTGTGAACTGAGTGAAGTACGTGTAGGCGGCCGTGACACCACGACTGCACATACTTAGTTTGTTCCACAGAACTTCCAGAGTTGCTTCAGAAGGTGGCAAGGGTGGTCGGCGAAGTATGTTCAAAGGGAGGAGGCGTATGTGGAGGGGAAGTAATGGCAGTGTGTCCTCACTAGTTCAGGATGGCCTTGAACTCACTATGTACTCCAGGGTGGTCTTGACATCCTAGTGTTTGTCTTGCCTCAGCCCCCTCAATGCTGGTATTACAGGTGTGCGCCGCCATATCTCGTCAGTTTGTCTTTTACTGTAATAAATTTTTAAAAATTTAAACATTCACCATATAATTAACTCACAGTTATATTTTCTCAGTATTTTTAACATTTTAAGTGTGCTTAATAGATTTTGTGTTTGTTTTCTGGTGCTGGTGCTGGGAATGGAACTTGGGAGTCTGTGCACGCTAAGCAACTGGTCACCTCCTTAACCTGTATCTCAGGTTCTTTACTGAATTATTGAATATTCCCAAATAAAAGAAAAATGATAATAAAAATAAGTCCGTGATGATGGATTGGTAGCACAAGCTATTACTGATCACTGGAATTATTTGGAGAGAATATTAAAAATGAAGGTTGCTGGCTCTAATGACTAAGATTTTTGTTCGATGATGTAGTTGTAGTTCAGAGACAACCAGGGTAATTTTGATGTACATAGACTGTGAACTATATTTTGAGGCACTGATAAAAAATGCTTAGTTATCTTTAGGCTGTGAGGTAGACTGCCTCTGCCACTTATCCTGTAGCTGCGGGTATTTGTTTAATCTCTTTGGACTTGTGTTTCCTCCTCTGGAAAATGGGGACAATGATACAATTTACCTCATATTTCCTGTTATAAGGTGTAAATGAGATGATCCCTTTTAAAAATGACTCCATCCTGTGCCTGGTGGAGAGTATGTGTTTCGTGGTTAACATGAATCCTCTTGTGAACAGTCTGTGAATGGCAGAGGGCTTTTCCTTTTGTCTCTGCATAGTAATTGTGGATCAAGCAGGTTTCTAATAGAGAGCTCTTGATGAGTACAAATGTTAACTTGCCTGGATATGTAGAGTGAAGTATTTTTCTTACCAGTTTGTTTGGTTTTATTTATAATTTATAGAAACAAAGAACCCACAGTAAACAAGATCAGTAGACAACCGAGTTTTTTCTGGCTTCAGGAAGTAGCCACTTTCTTAATTGGCATTATCATGAAATAATCACAAAATCAGAATTACTGCTAAATTTCTTACAGAAATTCTGACCTGGGCAGGTTTATTATAGTGTTATCTACAAACTCAGCTTCTGCTGCACTGTTAATGTCTTCACAGATTCTTCTACTCAAACAGTTTTTGGTACATTGAACTTTTCAAATGATGTTAGAAATGTGGACACTTACAAGAAAAAGAGAGAATATTGGTAACTGATTTATAAGTAGACAAATATTTGTGAAAGCATCCTAGTAACACCATTTGAACTGTTTAATGAGCCAAGGTGGGAAACAAAAAAGAATTACATTTTTTCACTTGTAAATAACATTTATGTTAGAATGCAGATAACTTTATTACCTTTTCACATACAATTATAAAGTAAAACTTGAAGCTGGGCAAGTTGAATACACTGCCATATTCAGTCACATTTTGAAGCCAGGTATGGTGAAGTACATCTGCAGTCCCAACACTGTGAGAGGCTGAGGCAGAAAGAAACCCAAATTGGAAGCTAGCCGGGCCTACATACTGTTTTATTTTGTCTTTTTGAGGCAGGGTCTCATTATGCAGTTCATGCTGACCTTGAACTCACTGTGTAGCTCAGGCTGGTCTTGAACTTGCAATGATCCTCCTGCCTCCGCCTCCCGAGTGCTGGGATTACGGGCATGTGCCACTATGCCAGGCTAAAACTGTAAATCCTAAGCTATTGCTGTCTTTGTTTAAATTAAGAAACTGAATTCAATCTGTAGGCCATGGTTTAGTGAATCTTGACCAGTTTTTTAAAATTCTAGAGCCATGTGTGGTGGCGCACACTCATAATCCCAGCACTCAGGAGGCTGAGGCAGGAGGACTGTTGCCAGTTCGAGACCAGCCTGGGTTACAAAGTAAGCTCAAGGCCAGCCTGAACTGCATAGTGAGGTCCTGTCTCAAAAAGATAAAATAAAATAAAATAAAATAAAATAAAATAAAATAAAATAAAATTTTGGTTGTTGTGTTTTATTTAAACATCTTTAAGATTAGTTTATTAATATTTATTGATATAAATAGGATTTTTAATGGCAATCTTTAAAGCCATTTATTTATACTGGAGATGTACAAAGTTTGCAGTAAGTTAGTGTAGCTGTTATTACCTTGTCTTCCTTCTCTTCCTCCTCCTCCTTGTCCACCTTTCTCTTGTCCTCAACCTTTTCTCCTCCCTCAAACCCTAGTCATTTTGTCTGTATTTTTTTTTTAATTTTAAAGACAAAAGAATGGAAACATATGAACCAGAAAAGCCATAAACAATACAGAAAATACAAAGTTATACAGAATATAGTAGGGAATTAGAACTGGATGTTGTATTACATAGTTATCTTCACATTAGTTAACACAAAAACATTAAAGGAAATACCAAATTATAGAGAAGGTAGTAGGGAATTTGCACTGGATGCTGTATAATATAAAGTTATCTTCACTTCTGTTAATACAAAAATGATTGAGGAAATACAGAATTATAGAGAACATAGAAGGGAATTAGCTCTGGATGCTGTCCTGCATAATGTTACCTTCACCTTTGTTACTCAGTTACACAGAAGATGGCCCACTCGATCATTCAATTTTTCTCCTCCCTCATCTCCGTTGCCCTACCACTCAATCAGTCATCTTCCCTGTGATAATAACTGTACTCCTGGGTTTATGTATATCCTTGGACTCTAGCCTTGGGAAGAGATATAGCTGCCTCAGACTATACTATAACATACAGGGGTGTATACAAACTGCCATGGTTGGAGGTGGGAAAGCACATATGCTCACAGCGGACTGCCCGGCTCCACCCTTCGTGCTATGGGTGGGGGCGGGTCCAGACCATGAGGTGCCCTGAGCGGGGGCCCTCAGCTGAGCAGCCACCGGGCCCACTGCAGAGGAGCAGCTGCGGGGACCACTGCGGATCATCCGCAGGGCCCGCAGCGGAGCAGCCGCGGGGCCCACAGCGGAGCAGCCTCGGGGCACGCGCCTCCATGGGGCGCCCTCTGTGACCTTTTTGGCTCTGTCCCGTTGCCTTGATGCCAGAGGCCCTTTCTTCTCCTCCCACCTCCTACTGATCTCCACTATTACCGTTCCCCACCCCTTACAGCTGGGCAGTGGGTCTCCGAAGCTGAAGCTGCGAATGCCGAAACGAGGGCATGGGCCAAGGGTGTGCTTGGGGCGGCAACCTCCTCCCTCTCTATCTCGTCTCCCTCCGACTGCACCATGTCAGATCAGCGATCCCCTCCTCCAGAGGTGGTTCTGCTTAGACTTTCCGAGGGTTTCAGTTCCCATTTCAGATCCTTCTCGAGTTCAGGATATCCACCTCTTTCCTTTCTGTCCTTCACATGTTGCTATATTCCTATGTCTGAGTGGCATTCCTCCGGGAGGTTCTCTCTCTGCTGCCTACCCGGTCGCCATGGGTTCATACAAGGTTCATATATGCAAGCAGTATGGAGACACTCTTGTT
>PVLD010012478.1:0-60201 GCA_004027595.1 Dinomys branickii | reverse complement strand
TGGGGCGGGACTGGGCTGAGGCTGCACTAGTCCTAGGCTTTGCGCTTGGTCCCGCTGCTCCTGAGCAGCAGTTCCCTGAGGGCAGTGATGGATTCTGGATTTTCTCGGCACACCGGAGCCGGGGGTGGTAGGGTAGCCAGGGAGGCAGCGCTCATTCCCCAGCACAGTGGCTCTACCTGCAGCAGGTGCGATCCCAGCTCCTTGGCGACGCTGTCCAGGGGCCCGGCGCGGCTCGGCTGTCCCCACGCGTCTCCTAAACCTGGACAGGGAAATAAAACAAGCCCCTAAACAGCAGTGCCCAGCAAGCGGTAGGGCGCAGGGGTCTCCACACCAGCCCCTTGCCCTGCAGGCTTGTGTGTGTGCGCGCGCGTGTGTGTGTGCTCACAGTTGCCCCTCAGCCCTCTGTTAAAAAAGAAAAAGGGGCTGGGGATATAGCTCAGTGGCATAAGGGCCTGCCTAGCAAGCACGAGGTCCTGAGTTCAATTCCCAGTGTCCCCCCACCCAAAAAAAAGAAAGAAAGAAGGAAAGAAAAAGGAAGCCAGGTGTGGTAGCACACGCCAGTAATCCCAGCACTCGGAGTCTGAGGCAGGAAGACTGCTGTGAGGCCAGCCTGGCTATATAGTGAATTCGAGGCCAGCCTGGGTCTCAGATGATTGATAGATAGATAGATAGACAGGCAGGCAGGCAGGCAGGCAGGCACCCCTGCACAATGAGCCTTCCGGGCCGACCATGGGTCACCCAGATGCTCATGGCTCTGAAATTGCAGTTTTATTTGAGATGCCACAAAGTAATCTAATCTGCTTTGAAATCGGCCATCCTCAAAGCCAAACGGGGATATTGATTTGACCCATAAATATTCCCCCAAGGACCCCCCTCCCGGTATCATTGGCAGCTCTGCCTTTTCCCAGAGACGCCAGAGCGGCTTTTCCTGATAACAGAAAGAGCTCCCACCACGGTGCCCCTGCGGAATTCCGGCCCTCCCACCCCAGAGCTCTGGGCGGGGAGATGCTCCAGGTGGTGGTGACAGCCACACTGAGACCAGGAGGTGTCCTCACCCCTTCACGCCCTGCCAACGGCCTGACCTTCCCCCAAACCCCCCAGGCTTCCAGCGAATCACATCAGACACCCTGCTCCCAGGGTTCAGACCAAGCCAGAGCCAGGGGAGGGTGAAACTTTACCCTCTCCCCAAACCCTTCCGCGAGGAGCCTGGCCCCGAACTCTTGCAGTCAGAGCAGGGTGGCAAAGGCCTGAGACCGGCTTCCTGCTATGCACCCCCAGCCACGAGTGCAAAGAGCACGTTGGTGCTCCCTCCACTCACAGAGCGCAGAGCACCCATCGAGGCTGGTGGATGAGGCCAGCTGGCATGTCAGCCTGGGAACTGCTACCTGGGTCTGTACCCTGAGTACCGGACCACAGGTCAGGAGCCACCAGGATGCTGTGGGATGAGCAGACTGGGAAATCTGGCCAGCTACGATGAGTCCCAGGGATATGCAGACTTCATAGCTTTCTGGAGAGTCACCTCAAATGTATCCTGGGTCCCCTTTCTGTCTTTGTGGACGCCAGGGCGCCTTGGCTTCTGGATGCTTCTATCTGTCACAGGCCAGTGGCTTTGCAGACCGCTCCTGGAAACTATCTAGCAACTTTTTGGAAAGGGATGATCTTAAAGATCTCCTGGCTATTGAAGTTCCGTCTATCCATAAGGAAGTGGCTGATATTCCCATATCCCGGTTCCCCAAATACAACAGCAGTTCGTTTTCCTTGGCCCCTGAGCCTCTGCGTGTGGCTCCTTAACCAGAGGACATGGCTCCCACTCCGAGCCCACCACCTTGACCCCAATTTGCTCTGGCCCTGTACAGGAAGCCTGTTGATGGCGACCCCTATCCCCATTTAAACCAAAACAGAAAGAACGAAAATGTAACTGGTCCCCAGGCTTGGGTGAAGAAAGAATTGAATAAAGATCCAGGAAATCTGCTTTTGGGAAATAAGCACATGTAGCCTGGTAACTGTCTCTCTCTGGCCTGCTCTGGGTCGTCCTGGGTTTGCACTTTGCAGTTCAAAGGTGAGTGCAGCCTCTGTGCTACCTCTGGCTTCTTTCTCCCAGGATCCCCAGTGCGAAGGCCTGGGGTCAGCTCTGTCTTTGAGAATGGCCCGCAGACCCAACTCTCTACCTTGTTGGACTCTCAAGACCCTCATCAAAGGCCCTAGCTCTACACATGCAGGGCCCCGGGCACACGGGATGATTTTCCATACAATTCAAATACCCGGATATTTCAAGGCAGCTTGTTCACTTACATTGCCGTGCTTTTTTCTAGAACTTTCGAAGGCTTTCACTTTGCCAGGGGAGATTTGGCATGAATGCCCTTTTGGGACCCGGCAGGAGGTGGCCGGGTGGCCCAGCACAGTTCTGCCAAGCCCTCCCTGCCCTGTGCCACCGCACCCCAAGGCTGGTGCTGCCAGCTCTTCCATTAGGAGCCACTGTGGGTGAGGTCTTTGCTCTCAGCCCATAAAAATCTACTTCGGGCTGAGTGCAGACTGAATAAGGTTTTAACAACAAAAACTCATCTTGGTACAGTAAAGCTGCAGGCACTACAGAAAAGCGCTCTACACGTGTGGCCCTTTTTTGGCTCTAAGAAAGGGATTTATTTATTTGAAAAGTAGGCGGGGTGCAGCCAAAGACCAGCTAAGCTTCTCTGGGGCTGGAGGTGGTCCATCTGCTGACCCCTGGTGCTGCAGAAACAGCCCAAGGCTCAGCTTTCCCAACCCTACCAGCCTCCACCAGGCAGGCTGGGGACCCTGGCTACTGGAATCGCAGGCAGCCCCTCAGGAGAGCCTCGCCTATATGCCCACTTCTGCCAGCTAGCCTTGAGGCACCCCATTTCCAGCTTGTTCCCAGGGGTTATCCTCTTGGTATGAGACACCACCACTGCAGAAGCTGGCTAAGTTTGGTCTCTCCTCTCTGGGTTACTCAGTCAATCAACAAACAGCTCATGAGCAGCTAAATGGGACTCTAGGAGGCCTCAGATGCAGGTCACAGGTGGTGAACATGGGGAAAGGAAGAGAGATCTTATTCTTCCTGTGGACCAGTCGGCGGCCGGCGACCCCAGCGATGACTGCACTGTCTCAGAGTGAGAGCCTGGACTAAGCAGGAGACAGGAGAGACAGCCACTCTCTCACTCGGCAACCTCAGGGACCTAAACAACCAAGGTTAATAATCGGCAGGCGCCTGTCCCCACCCAGCTCTCCATGGAAAGTTAGATTACAGCAAAAAATTCAGGACAGATTTGGGGAGCCCCCTCCGGCCCCAGCGGTCTCACCTTCACCCACCCATCCTCTAGGACCCCAGCCTGGCCAGCCACGGGGCCTGATATCCAGACAGTGCCTGGCCTCTGCTCCTTCCTTCTCCCCTTGAAACGGGGCTGGGGTTGCAGTGGGCTTAGGAGCCTGTCCCTGCCACCGCTGCCATCCAGACTCTACTCCCTGTCCTTGCCAGAGCCCAGCCTCCCCTCCAGGGCAGGCAGCATGCCAGGGAAGGTCCCTGCGGGAGCGCTGCAGCTCCTCTATCTGTGGCCGGCACAAGGCCACACATCGGGATGAACTCAGACCACTCCAGAGTGGGCGGTGGGCGAGCAGGGGACCGCGGGGCTGCTGAGTCCTCTCCAGGCCGTCTGAGCGCACATGCGCGCTGGGTGCAGACAAGAGGCCGGGCGTGGAGGCCGCCACCCCAACCGCCGTGCCAGCCTCAATCTGCTCGCAGACAGGGCACCGAGCATGGGGGCTCCTTTCTAGGGATACCGAGTGCCCTGAGCCTGTGTGAGGATGTGGGGCAGGGGGATCCCCCACCTTGCTGCCCTAGAAGAGCCTGCAGCTTGAGTCTCTCATAAGCACCCCCTTCTGTTCTTTCCTGAGTCCCTAAAAATTCTCCCCTCAAGGCTGTTTCCAAATCAATGGGCCAGACACAGATGGAAAAGGGGTGCAGGGAGGAAGCCCCAAGAGGGGCTCCCATGCTGGCAGACAAGAGAGGAGGAGACTTCAAGTCTGGGACCACCTAGGGTGAGGGTCACGCTTGTAAGGATCATAGGTACAGTAGGAGAAAAGGTGGCTCCCTTTCCCTGCTTTGCGGATCAGAGTCCTTCTGATCCTCAGGTCCTCAGCTCAGGCACCAGGTTCACACTCTGAGCCCACCGCCTGTGCCTGCGCTCCATGACACCAGGACAGGCTGCCCACAGCGAGTGCGCGCTGCGCCTCTGGGAGCCACGTTCCTCGCCTGGTGAGTTTCACTAGAGATGGGGGGTGTTTGTTAAATTCTATATTACTCTAAGAAACAAGCCAACGTTTGTTTCAAATGTGCATGATTTTGGGCAGCGGGACAGAATGGCCTTGGGTCTAAGACTCCACGTCAATGTAGGGGGTTCACCCAAGCATGGAACAACCTGAAGTCGCCGACTCATCCCCACAGGGTTCTCGGCTGTGCGACAGAGCGGTGGACAGAGAATAGTTAAAGGGCTGCCTGGATCCAATTTAACTCCAATGAACTCAGCCCCCGGGGCAGTCCAGGACTTGAACCCCACTTTGTGTGGTGTGTGTGTGTGTGTGTGTGTGTGTGTGTGTGTGTGTGTATGTGTGTAACATTTCCTTTTCTTTTCACTACATTACATTATCTTGATAATGTAACACTATGGTTATATCCCTCTCTCTTTCTCTCTGTCTCTGTCTCTGTCTCTCTCTCTCTCTCTCTCTCTCTCTCTCACACACACACACACACACACACACACACACACACACACACACCTGCCTCTACTCTTTCCAGTCTGGAAAACGGGAGGAGAGGGCTCCGTTTCCACTCCGTTCTTGAGCTGAGACCTTTGCAGGGTCCCTCTCCCCACCACCCCTGTTCGAGATCGAGACTGGAGGAAAACGCACCCCTGCTCCACTGCTTAGCACCAGCACTGGGATTCCCATGAGGGCCAAACTGTCCAGGCCCGGATGCTGGCCCCAGCGGCTGCTAACCCTGGATTAGCCCAGACTCCCGGTATCTGGCTTGGGACTTAGGCTGGGAGCTACCAGGGTGCCTCAGCCCCGTACCTCTGCAGAGGGCCACAGAGCTGCAAGGGGCGCAGACAGCCCAGATCCCCTGGTACTGTCACGGCCCGTGTTTACCCCGTGTTTACCGGCTTCCCAACCACCCGCTAAAAGTCACCCAGTTTCCAACTTCCAGCTACTTCCAAAACTGGCTCCGCAGCCCTCTTCCCAGTCCTATCTGCCCCTCCTTAGTTCCGGCTGACCCAAGAAACGGTGGCCACCCGGAAAGCAGTGGATCTTTCGGCTCTGGGCAGCTGTTCCTTCCATCCCTGCATTTAAATTGTGCCTGGTCCAGGACACACCAGGAATTGATGGGACCAGCGACTGGGGTAGATTTGCGCCTACACTGCAGGTCCCTCCCTGCATCTTCATGCTGGTCACAGTAACCCCTGGATTTGGTAATGGGCCCATTTTACAAAGGGACCGAGGCCAGTAGTGCAAGGTGACCACGCAGCCTTCAACCCACTGTAAAACTCAAAGATTTCTCCAAGCCTGAGGATCAGCTTCTGGGTGGGCAATGTGCTTGGCTCCCTCTGTCCTGGAGTGGGAACCTCTCTGAACTCTTTATGGCAGCCTCTCTGGTACAGAAAAAGGACAGGCTGCACACTGCTGCCCCTGCTGTGGAACGTTGGGGAAGGCTTGTCCCCTCTCTGGTTAGGAATTTCCCCAGGTAGGAAGGGTGTGCCTAATGATTCCCTTGTTTCCTTAGAACAATGCTGTTTACGTCCAACTTCCGCAGTGCTTTGTCAGTCTCCAGATTCCTCTTTCCCCCGGGAGCCCACTTCTCTGGGCAAAACTTCACTTGATAGATGCATGCCCTAGTATCTTTCCTACTTTCGATTTGCAGCTGAGAGCCGCAGGCAAAACCTGGAGCTGCCACTGGGCCCAGAGTGGTCAAATCCCTAAAACCTCTGTAGAGCCGTTGTCCTGACCTTTCACAACTCAGCAGGCCCCAGGCAGACCTGGGTTCCCCAGGAAAAGATTAAATCAATTAAGAGAACTGCCATCCCCTCTTCAGTGTTCCTGAAAGCAGGCAAGTTATTTTGCATAACGGAGGTCTCACTAAAAGCATCTTTCTCTGCCCTTTCGCCCCGGCCTGACCCGAGGGGCTCCGTGAGTGCTGCAGCCCAGAGTTCAGGTCCCACCCCTAAGCAGGAGGACACCTCCCTGAGGCCGGGTGGCCCCTCACTGGAACGCTCCGGAGCCAAACCCTTTCCCGAATGCCAACCACCCTGGTCACCCTTGGGAGTGCAGATGGCCCTGGACTCGGCAGCTCTTGGACACACCAACGATGACACCAACCCGCAGCAGGACCACCCCCACATGGACTCCGCGCCCAGCCACTCTGGACCCGACACCTGGAAAGGAGTTTCCCAGGCCAGATCCAGTCTGTAGGCCGGCAGTGGCAGCACATGGGCCGCTTCCCCAGAAATCCCCCAAACAACGAATGGCTCACAACGAGCCCAGGCCTCCTCTTATAGCTACTTGCTGGTTTATTTGAAATCACTGGCAACACATCACTTACTTTCCTGACCACTTCTTTTACCAGCCCCGCCACCTCCAAAAACAAAGCAGGGCAGGAAGGAGAGAAGGAGGACAGCTCCGTCTGGACTCCACGCCTGTTTCTTAGCATGAGGATAAAGGGGCTCATCTGACAGCCCGCGTGAGGAGATTCAGCTCTTACAAAACCGAATTCATTTTTCATTTCCACTGAAACTTCAGCGCCAAGCAAGGATCCCTGCTTCTCCAGCCAAGGGCTTACCTTTAGGCGGACAAACAGCAACTGCAGCAGACGCAACTCTCACAGCAGGGGAAGGGTGGAGGCGGCTATGCCAATCGGGTTGGATTAGGAACCCGGAGAAACAAGCAACCGCCTGGCTGATCTCAACAGTTCCGGACGCCCGGCACCCCAGAGGAGAACATCCTGTGCTCGTGTAGCCTGGCTGGCCGGGAGGCTCCAGGAAGGCCCAGTCACCACGCCACTGGAGGGGGTGACAAGCATGCCCCAGACCCAGCCACCACAAATAACAGGTCGGGCAGGGGTGGGGTGAAAGGAGCCCACCAACTTCATCTCTGCTGCCCGCCTGGGGATTGTTTTCAATGGAAGTGTTCCGTGGCCCAGAGACACCTGTCACCTGCATTTTTCAACCCTCCAGCACCTCGCACCTGAAGGTGCCTCTCCGTAAAGCCTTCTCAGCTCCAGGGCCTGGAGGTTCAGGGGCACCCACGAAGCCCCCCCGAGCAACGGGCTTCCCAGCAGCGTGTCCGTATCTCTCGGCCAATCCTCAGAGACACCAGAGCTGCAGCTTGGAGGCCCTTGGGCCTGGTGGCCATAGTCACCAGCAGAAGCCGGCTTGTGTGTGCAGGGAGAGCCACCCAGCATGCCACCGCTCCCTGCAACCCCTTGCCCACCAGTGGCACCTTTTCAATCCTAAAAAGAACTGCTATGCTTGAGTCTGCCATATTCAAACTAATCATTTGCTGTCTGGCCTGCAGCACCCTAACTCACAAATCCACGATTCACCTATCCCAGCCTCCACCCCCCAGCCTAGAGGAAGAAGAGTCGGAAAAGAGGCGGACTAAGAGGCCTGAGGGTGGTGGCCCGGCTCCCTAGAAATGCTCAACCAGGCAGCTTCTGCCCGCATCGCCCACGCCTTGCAGAGGGTGCGTTGCAGGAAAACACAATAAGTTAAAGGTAGAAGAGAAGGAAGGGAGAAGGACAGGAGGAAAGAAAGAAAGGAAAGACGGAGGAAGAAAAGGGAAAGAAACAAGGCAAATTCAGACCGGGAAGGACTGGCAAAGAACAAAAGAAAGATAAATCGAGCAAGGAAGGAAGGAAGGTAGGTAGGGAAAAAAAGAAGGAAGGAATGAAAAAACAACACCATAATGGACTGGCATTAAAAGGAAGAAAAGAAAGAAGACCGGAAAGGAGGAACGAAAGGAGTGAGAGGGAAGACGAAAAGGAGAAATAAAACCTGCATGGATTGGCGTGCTGTTCCCAGCTTTGGGGACACCTGCGCTTGGGACAATTCGTCGTTCGTATCTCTGGGCCAAAAGGTGGTTTGGTCTCGGCCACTAGGGCTCTAAAGCCCCCTGAGCGGCCTCCCCGAGACGCGCTCGCCTTGGCCCGGAGGCCGCAGGGCCCCGCAGCTGCTCCAGCTTCCCGCGTGGGCCGACGTCCCGGGACCCCCAGCGTTCCGGGCCGCCCGCCTGCGGCCTCACCTTCGGGGAACACGGCGCGCATCTTCAGGTAGCTCGTGGTGAGTCGGATGATGGACGCTTTGTCCAGCTGCGAAGTGATGGCCGACGGCAGCGGGAGCAGCTTGGCCAGCTCGTAAAACTCGCCATTTTCTTTCTCCCTCCTGGTTTTGGCCGCATTCTTGGACTTCTCCTTCATCGCGCCTCGGCTCTGGGCATATTAGATCGGGCCGCGCTACAGGCCCGCGCAGTCTCGGTGGGGAAGGGGTTGCCGCAGACAGGTGAGTCTGGAGGCCCGGGCACCGGCCGGCCACGGGCAGCCGCACGAGTCCGGCCTGGGCGCCGAGACACCTCCCCGCCGCCAGCCCCGAGCTCCGCTCAGACCGGCCGCGCGCCCCGCCTGCACCGTCCCGAGGCGATCGGAGCCCTGCTTGCCGCTCTGTCCTGCGTGCCGGCCCCGTCTCCCCGCCTGGGCAGGAGGCGGAGAAGAGGTGCAGAGCTGTTCAGTCCTTCACCGAGTGTGTGCGCCCGCTGCCGCGAGGCCCCTCCTGACTGGAGGCCGGCGGCGACCGCGGGGCCATGGAGAGCGATTGAAGCGAGCGCAGCGCGGCGCCAGCGGCTGAGGTCGGGCCGGCGGGCGTGCTCTCTGGTCCTCCCTCTTGGACTGCTCGCTGTGCCTGGAGACCCGGCGCCCGGCGGAGCGCGCGATCTGCTGCGCGGCGCACGTGCGCCCGGGCGGCGTTTGTTTATGGCGGACCCGCCTTCGGGCGGAGCGCGGGCAGCCGGGGCCAAGGGGGGGCGCGGGGAGGGGAGGGACCGCGGCGGGGCGGGGGCGGCCGATCTCGCCCGGACCCCGCTGCGACCCTGCAGCCCCAGGCGCGCCTCCGCGGCGCTGCCTCCGGGGACTCTCCCGCGAGAGAGCCGCGCGCGCCCGGGCTCCGGGAAGTTGGGGTGAGTACGTCAAGCGCGCTCGGGGACGCGATCCAGAGAGAGAGCCCCTCGGGGACCCCGGCGCTCGGGTGGGCGGCGGGGAGGGGCGGAGGAGGAAGGAGGAAGGGGTGCCAAGGCCTCCTCTGCGGATCTCCGGGAGGTCAGTGGCGGGCGCGGCCAGAGGAGGCGGCACGACTCGCCAGCCAAGTGACCTGCTGGGGAGGCCGAGTACTTCGAGCCCGCGCTGGTCCCACAACCGCTGCACCTCCCAGTGCGCACGCCGAAAGGGGGACGCTCTACCTGCGTCCCCCCTGCTCCAGGAAATGGCACAAGAGGCCCAGAAATGACCTTTCTGTTCTTCCCTTCCAGAAACAACGGGGCGAAGGGCTTGGCTTGGGGGCGCGCGAGCGGAAGGGAAGGGCCGGGAGTCGGGGCCGCTGGAGGCCTCTAGGCTGAAGCGATGCCCCCTGCCCGGGCGCTGGCATCCGAGGGCCCTCGAAGCCACGCAGCCAGAATTTTGGGGACCGGCATGTCGGGTGGGCGCTCCAAGGGGGTGGTCCCTGAGTCAGGGTCCCCAGGGGCCGTTGCGGAGGCTGCTGGTGCTGGGGTGGAAGCCAGGTGGAGAAAGGCGCGCGCAGTGGAGACTCGGGCGCTGGCGGGCGCAGTCCCTCAGGGTCAGAGTCTTCTCGTCGCTCTTGCTCCGTCCCTCCCGCGCCTGCAGCCCGGGAAGGGTTTGGACCCGGCGTCCGCCGCACACCCCGCATCCGTACTCACAGAAGCCCCACCCCTCCCAGGAGCCCGAGCCCTGGGACGCGGCGCCCGCGCAGCTTGTGTGTGTGGGGGGGGGAGTGGACAAGCGCGGGCGACGCCGGGTAGTTCCTTCGGGGCGTGAGGGTCCTATGCGATCTGTTGGTCTTGTGCCCCGGCGGTAGAGTTACAGGGAAAGGGGCTGCGGGACACCCGCGGAGGTCGGCACGGGCGGGAGGACACAGGGACCTGGGCAGCCACGCGCAGGTATTTTCCCTCCCTGTGCCGCTGCTTTGTCCGCTGGGCCTGGAGCAGCCTGCTGCTCACCTGCTAAAGGTCTCACCTGGCCGGGTACCTGCTCCCTTCTCCCGCCCTGCGAAGCCCGAGCTTTCAATCCCCTTACCTGCCGCAGGCCTCCTGACCTTTTCTGGAAAGTCCGAAGTTCCAGGGTGTTGGAGGCGACGCGGCTTCTCTCCGCGGGCTTCGCAGTGCGCGCACACACCTACGGGCTCGGCCTCTTCCTGCCAAGTCCCCAGCGTGGCCGACGCTAGCTGGGAGTGTGCTTGGAAACCGCAACTTCGCGCGAACTACGCGCAGAGGAACCGCACTTTCACATCCAGGCTCCCTGGTTTCCAGAAGTGAGCGCAGGGCGCACACCCTGCAGCCTGGCCCACATCGTGTCCAGAATCCTGCGCCGGTGCAGGGGCTGGTGCTGAGCGGGGGCTTGGAGCAAGGAGCGGGGCCTGCGGGCCACCCCCGCCACGGCTTCTGCAGGCCTCGCGCCCCGCGTGCGCCCCAGCACCTCCCTGGCTTCGGGAGGATTTAACACGAGTCCCACCCCTACGGTTTCCCGGCTTCAATTATGGACTCCGGAGAATTCCTCCCCAGCTTGAAAGGGATTACCCAAAACGCAGACACATGCCTAAGTGGAAGTGAGGGAGAACGGAAACTTTTCTCAAACGAAACTTTCCAGATTTGACATGAAAGCGCGCCTGAGCTCTGACTACCCGGTTCTCACCGCGGCAGCCGCTGCCCCGGGGCGCCTACCGCACAAGTGTGCAGCGCGTGGGCCGAGGGCTGAGGCGTGGGGATGGGGGGGTGTGGGGACGCTTCCAGGGCAGGGCCCAGCAGGCAGCGTATTTACCCCTTCCCCAAACTGACTTTCGCTCACACACAAGACTAGGGCCTAGTTCCCCAAGGGCACCAAAAGTGCCCCAAGCGCCATGGGTTTCCCAGTGGGAAGGATGCTGACGCCTACGTGAATAGAGAAAGGAAATCTCACCTCTGGTTGTGGGCTTTTTCTACCTGAGCCAGAGCCTGGGGCCATGAGATCAGGACACTGCAGACATGTGTGGACGATAGGAAGTTAGAAACGCTGTTCAAAATGGAAAGCACTGCACGAGTGTTAACTGGAGTGATCAGAAACATGGGCAGTGACCTCAGGTTGGGACACCTGCAACACGTCCCTAGTGCCTGACTGGCGAGAAGAGACTTTTGGTGCATTTGTTGGCCTAAGCTAAGCACCAGTCCCAGACTCAAGGGCTCAGACACAGCCGAGGACCTGTGCACCCAGGAGCCCAGGAGAAGCCCCAGGAGGGCAGGGGGGAAAGCGGGACCCTGCGCTTTGCGGGGAGCCCACAATTCCATCGCGCCCCCCCCCCCCGCGTAGTACCAGTGCCTTAGAAATTTTCCATTAGGAAATTGATCTGGAGGAAACTTCCGCCTCAAGAGGAAAGGGGTGGGTGCGGACCGCCCCACATCTGCTTGGATTTTCCACTTCAGATGTTCCACAACTCTGCTTCAACGGCGTCACGTCCACCTGAGGCCCGTCCCCAGCGGAAGGATCCATGGGTGCTTGAAATCAAGGCAAACTCCAAGGTGTCCCCGCTCCCACGGGCTTTGGAGGGCTGCGGCAGTGGCTGAAGGACAGCGCAGACCTGGTCACCGAGGAGGCGGAAGAGGGGAGAACCCCTCACATTCTCAGCCCGGGATCTGGAACCTCTGCGGGGCAGTTTCAGAGAAGGCCAGCCGCCTGAGCAAGCAGAGGCAATGAAATCCCCGACTGCGGAGACGCGAACCTGTTTGATTCATAAGCCCTTGTCTACACAGGCAACTAGTATGACGTGGTTTCTTCAGAGACACCTTCCCCCCTTGGACCCAGCATCACAGATACCACTGGTGGCTGAGAGTCTTTGCTGCCCGAGCTAGGGAAAGAATACCTGAGTTTTTCACTCTTTTTTGTGTGTAAGCCAGTGAGATGTCCTCAGCTTTCCCTAGGGTCCCTGCTACTCCTAGAAAAGACCAGAGAACAATTCCAATACCACTGCCCCACCCCGTTTGGTTTCGTATTTAGGACAGTGACTCCTTCCCTGGAAGTTGTTTGGAAAAGTTTATATTTTTTAAATTAGTAAGATGTCTGATAACATCGCAGAAACCCAGGCAGATATGCCTTTCTGGCTCCAGGGACCCATCTCTGTGGAGCCCAGGACAGAGCCAGGGCAGCAACGGTCCCTCCAGCGGAAGGGAAGGGTGTCTCCCAGAACTGGGCATTCTCCACCCTCCCAGGGCGCCTCCTGGGTTGCTAGAAGCCGACTCTCTGGAATTGTAGAAGGCTGCAGGCAGGCCTTCGCTGTGGACTTGGCTGTCCTGGGATGGAGATCCAGGGGACCACAGATGCCCCTAACGACTGCAGTAGTTGCCACCGACTTCTCCTTTCTCAAAGCAATGCATTTAGGGGAACAGAAAGAGTTTGTGTCACTGGTAATTAATTGCAGAGATTAGCAAACTTCCTGAGAGAGGACCAGGGGAAGCCACAGAAGCTGCGCTGAGCTCCCTTTCGGTGGCTACAGGATTCTTCCAATTTTACGCTGAGTGAAGGGGTGAACCCTTTTGTCTGCATTTTGTTTCCCATCTCTACGTCTCCGAGCTCGGGCCCCCCGTTTCTGACATGGGATTTCCGGGATTTGCGAGGACGGGCGTGCAGGGAGCTCGGGGAGGGCTCTGGCTGCTCGGGGCGCCCCGAATGCCACTTTCTCCCTGAGGACCCTAGGCCTGGTGCGCGGAAACTTCGTCTCAAAATCCCGGATGGGGAGATGAAGTCCATCGGCTTCCCGGGCGGACCTCTGGGTCTAGAAACGATCCTCACCGCTTCCAGGGAGCCCGGGGCTGGAAGAGGCAACGTCTGCTGGTACCGAAATTCCTCAGTGGTTACGTCAATCACTGCCGCCCGAGTGAAAACTGATTAGCTCGTTAATGACGTCGCCGGAGCCCTTCAGAAAACGCCAACCCCCCAAATCCTCTGTAAGAACCGGAACAAAACCCATCCACCTGAGATGAATATTTCTGGGCTTCAAAGACAACACGGCCACGATGGGCTTAACTCCCCCCCCCCCAAGCATATGATAGTATCAGTCGGGCCTGAATATTGGGCTGACCTCAGTACCAGACGGGCACGGTTCTGTGGAGCCACAAATTCGTTTCATCTAGGGGATCTATTTGCAAAGCAAAAATTTCCCCTTGTTCTACACAAATCTGTACTAAGAGGCTCATTTATTCGAGGGTTAAGTGGAAAAGCCATAGCGAGGCCGGGCGCGGGCTGGGTTGGCTCCTTCCCGCTTCGTGCGGATTTATATGTTTATTTTTTCCCTTTCTTTTCAAGGCCAGCGTGAACGGTGGGCTTCCTGTGGGGCGTGCTGCTAGCTGGGGACACCCGTTCCTCCCTGCAGCGGAGGAAGGGCGCAGCCGAGGCAAAGGCCGCTGGGTATCGGAGCTTCGCACCGCGGGGTGCGCAGGAGCCGGACTTGGGATCCTAGAGGCGGTGGGGCCACGTGGGCGCCCCGCTGGTCCCAGCCCTGAGGCTGCGCTCGGGCTTTGGCTGGAGGCCTGGGGGCTGGCTGGGGAGAAGGGTCGGTTCCCATCCCTGGAGGTCTCCGGATTGCCGCAGAAGGGGCTGCGGGTGCCTGGTGGGAGCTCGGGAGGGATTATTTGGGAAGAATTCGGGGTTCACAACTCGGCCTTTGAGGCCCGCCGCAGTCTTGGGATCCCCAATCCGGGCGGGCTGATAGCGAAGGGGGCGCAGCGCGCACGCGGCCCCCAGGCCCGCGCACCTGAAGCGCGGGGCTCGCCGGTGCGCCCGCGAGCAGTGGGGCGGGAGGACGCGGTGCGCCCTGGGCGGGAGGTGCGGGGACTTCTGGTTGCGAGTGTCCACCCGGCGCGAGTGAGGAACCGCGGGTCCCGCTACTCGCGAGCGCAAGCCCGGCGCATCTCGCCTGCCTCCTCCGAGTCGCTTCACCCAGCTCGGTGCTTCCTCTCCAGATTCTGTCCGAGCGGGATGGAGGGGTCTGAGACCTGCGGCGGCGGCGGCGGGCCGTGAGGGTGGCTGGCTGGTGGGAAGCCGAGACCAGCGCCGTCCCGAAGCGTCCGATTCCAAGGTACTTGTCAGAAGCCGGGCAGAATCTCGCTCGGAGGCTCGGCCTTGGGGAAGCCCGGGGTGTCCCCTCCGGAGGAAGAGGAGCCACTGCCCCAGACTCCTCAGAGCCAGAGTGAAGGCCGGCACGGGGCGAAGCACGTGTTCTCATCAAACCAAAGACATTTTGCAAACAGCCCTTTTCTTGAAGTCAAGAATATTTTCCCTGCAAAGCTATTGGTTAGCTGATAAACTACAGGTGATTGCAAACCGGGTGTTTTAAGAAACCCATCTGCGGCTGCCCAGTATCTGTCCATGGAAGAGTGCTGCCCGATGGGCGGCACCTTGCTCCTGCTTGGGTTTATTCAAACGTTAGATTTCTCATTAAGCTCTCCCGGGCGACTATGCCCAGCTCAGGGCCTGACAAATAGGTAGAACTCTCGGAAATTAAATTAAAGAGTCAAACTAGGTGAAACTAGTGGAAAAGCCATATAAAATATAAAATATTTTGACTCCAAAAGCCTCTTCGTTTTCTCAAAGGCGGAAAGAAAATAATCTTGGTTATTGCACCAGTATGGTTTACACTCCGAGGGTGAGGACGAAGAAGTCGTTGAAGTAACCACAGAGCTGTCTCTGCTTCTCTCTGGAGGCGGTGGAGCTAGGAGCGGTGAACCCCAGGGTGCCTTCCTCAGCCCGCGTAGATTTTCGCCTTCAAGGGCTCCTTCTCTGCCTGTCTCTCCCCTCTTTCGGGGAGAAGAGGTGAGGGATGGAATTAAACCCTCAGTGCTACTCCGCTTCCACAGTCTGAGCCAGTTACCCCGAAAGAGAGAACCCGTAAAAAGGGTTCACTCTTTCATTTAATTTTGGAGAATTCTACCCATTTGTCAGACCCTGAGCTGGGCATAGCGGCCCGGGAGACCTTAATGAGAAATCTAACTTTTGAATAAATCCAAGCAGGGAGGAAGTTGCCCGCCCGTGGAATAGCACTGCTCAGTGAACAGGTAGTGGGAAACAGCAGATGGGTTTTCACTTTGTTCTCTAGCTCTCAGCAGTGTCTGAACCAATAGCGAGAGCCTCGGTCACCTTTTAAATAATTTAAACAAAGTTGTGATGCTGGAAAAGCCATGTGCGTGCGAATTGGCTTTAATTGCTCCGTAGTTGGGCTGGGGATCAATGCTTTTGTTACCTACACAAAAATAATTTATGAAATGTTTATTGAAGTCTACTTAAGGGAATTAACCGGAAACTACCTCCCTGTGCAAGCAACAGAAAGCTGCTCCACTGATAGCTGATAGACTTACTTGTATTTCTGTTTAGCCTGCTGCTGACGTGGTTTTTGGAGAAGCTGTCACCTGAATGGAAGAAAGTGGGTCCTAGGTAAGATACGCCCACAGAAAAGGCTGGGATTTCAGGCTAAGCCCACCCATCTATTCTTTCCAAGTGTCTGTACGTGTATCTCTCCATCCATCCATCCATCCATCCATCCATATTGTAGGGCTGGGCAGTGAACCCAGGGCTTCCTACAGATGGACAAGTGCTCCCCCATGAACTATACCCTTAGCCCCAGAGGACCTTGTTTGGACCATGCTTGATTGAGATCTAGCAGTTGGAGTTGCTGAAAGCAAAACCCATAAATGAAAACTGATACGCATGATCTTGCATAAACATTTTAATTTCTTTTGGGAGGTGGTACTAATGATAGAACACAGGGCTTTTACAGTGAGTTACATCCAGAAAGTTTTATAAGGTTTTTTTTTTTTTTTGACACAGGGTTTTAGTAAATTGCAACGTTGCCCAGTCTGGGTTCAGAGGTGATCTTCCTGCCTCAGCCTCCTAGAGTGCTGGGATTACAGGTTTGTGCTATCAAGGTTAGCCATTTTGCTTTCCAAGTGGCCTGGATTGAGCTATAGAGCAAGAAAACCCTCAGCTAAGGGTTAGAAAAGTAATAATTTTTTTTTTAAACAGGATCTCACTATGTAGCTCAGGCTAGCTTTGAACTCACTATGTAGCCCAAACTGGTCTTGAACTCATAGCAATCTTCCTGCCTCAGCCTCCTGAGTGCTGGGATTACAGGTGTGCACCACCACGCCTGGCTAGAAAAGCAATAATTAAAACCCCCAAATTCCTAGCTACAAGAAAAGAACAAAGGCTTCAAGGCAAATGAGAAAATGTATAATTGTACAAAACTCCTTTGAACAACTATTTGACAGTGGCTGTGTCTTTCTAGTTTCTTTCGTTGATCTGAATTTCTCAGCCACCCTTCGCATATGTGAATCCCGAGGCTCAGTCTCAGCAAAGGTGACTAAAGGATCTTTGAGGAATCCATGCTTTAAAGTTGGTTTTCTGTGTGGGTCACGGGAGCTGCTCCACTTTAGATACTTTATTTGATAGTTGTCAAGGGAACCTCAGGTAACGTTTCTCAGGAGTGTCTCTGAAATCATTATTCATAATTAAAAAATGATTTGTAGAAATTGCCAGAAAAAATATGGCATGTTATACTCAAGCATGTCCTAAAGCCATATGGAATAAATAAAACCGTGGTCCTATTGGGTAACACTGCCTCCCAGCCCTCCTCTGACTGTGCCAGGAGGCTCTGGTACAGAGGCGTAGATTTCAGAGCCAAAAGGTACTTGCGTTTTCTCCAGATATTTTTTATATTGATATGCAAGTTACAGTGTCACTCTTTAAAAGGTCTCGGAATAGTACAGTCCAAGAGGTGGGTAAAGCTGCACAAAAAGGAAGATCTTCTATCATCTTAGGACTATTAAAGGGAAATAAAGACTGTGGAAGACATGGTTAAAAAGATAGAATGGACTCTGGAGCGCAGACCTGCCTGTCAGAGGCCAGCTGAGTGACAGATTTTTGTACCTTCCTAATGAAATTGCCAGGACCGGCCATCCTGCTACCAACCATGCTCTGCAGGGAAAGGCAGTGTGTGGCGTTAGCAAGACACTGGCAAGCCAGGCCCTTCAGCTGGTGGTTATGTGAGTATGAACCCTTTCCTGGCAGAAAAGTAGGACATGGCTCATAAAGGCTGTTCAAGGGCTGGGGATATAGCTCAGTGGAATAAGTGTCTGCCTGCCAAATGCAAGGTCCTGAGTTCAATCCCCAGCACCGCAAAAAAAAAAAAAAGGCTGTTCAGTAGCCGGCAGTGGCGAGTGCATTGGGTTGGCAGTCTAACTTGCTTCAGGTGGCTAATATTTATGTAAAGAATCAATATTTAGTAAAGCAATTAAGTAATCCAAACTGAAACAGTTTTTAGTGCTTGCCAGAGGGCAAAAAAGAGGCTTCTATATATCTACCTAACAGAATGTGCAACCTCTGGCCCATGCGTGGTCCCTCAGATGTACAATCTGAGACTTGCAGACCCCTGGAGGCCACCTCACAGTGACCTGGTCATAGGCTGGTGCGGTGACTCGCCTGGCGTGTGAAGGTGGGGAAAGCAGACCAGAGGCCGCCTGTTTCAGCCTCGTTGCTCATTTTTGTGCGCAGTCCAGAGCCGGGCTTGGAAGCAGCTTGCGCTTTCTGCGGAAAGAGGAATGCAGTTCTTTGGCTGGAAGAGCCCTCACACACTCCTACACACACTGCCACTCACTCCAGAGACACCCATCAAGTGGCCCTGGCGGGCCAGGCCCCTCGCCAGGCATTCACACAGTAAGCTTGAGGTCCTGCCGTCGAGGACATCTCCAGTCCTGATGATGATCTTTACTGAAAATTTGGCCTGCTCGTGTGTGGGGGCTGACTGCCTTTGAACTGGTTATTCTATTTCTGGTTAGGTGTGCGATGGAAATCATGCCTAATACCAGAAGAAGCCTTCTACATGAGCATTTGTATAGTGGTTAAGGCTGCAAGATTTGGTGTCAGATCTGGTTTGATGTCTCTGAAATCCTTAGTTTTGTTATCTGTACCATGGGGATAATAGCAGTCTCATAAGGAGGCTGTGAGCTTTAATTTAAAACTTTAAGTAAATAAATATAAATATAAATAATATAAAAAGATCTAGCACACTACCTGTAAGAAAGATATATTCAATAAATGATAGCTATTATTACTGGCATGACCATCACAGTGTCATTTATAATATTAAAATTGGGTTCTTAATATTTATAACATTAAGCTTGGAATATGAACCATCCTAACTGGGTGAAAGGGGATGATTACTTACATATTGATTATATATATTCAGTGAAAAGTTATGCATCTAGTAAAAAGGTCTGAAAATCTTCTAATAATGTAGTATAGTAAACAATTTCCTGTGTAAAATTGTACTTCCCAGACTCCCTTGCAGCTAGCATTCTTAATATGAGTTAAGTGTGGCCAGCAAAACACACTGAGCTAGAAGCCATATATTCACTGGCTTTGTGTTTTCTGCTGGTAGAGGGAATTAGTGAATAGTGTGTGTGTGTGTGTGTGTGTGTGTGTGTGTGGCAGTATTGGCGGAAGTCCCAATGGCGTTGCTGTGAAGTCATCAGCCCTCGTGTGCTTTTCTGCTCCTGGATCACAGCTAAGGGAAAACTGCTGGATTTGATGATGGTCGTGGTGGCAGCTTCCTAGTCCTGTTATTACTGGCCATGGCAGTGCCAGCACTTGCCTGGCTGGCCAGCTCCTGTTTCCTACTTGCTGGGACAGCCTGGATGATGGTGTTCCCAGGTCCTTCTGACAAGCTTGTAAGCACTGAGGTCCCTCTGTTTGACTGCCTTCTGCTTTGGATAGCTCAGGAAATTTCTGTCCCTAGCAACTAAATTCTTTTAGATGTAAGGTGGAAATTATACCAGCCCTAGAAAACTGTTACCTTATGTAATCATCATTAAGTGGAACAACAAAACTGTACAGAGAAATACCTGAAGAGTCTTCCTGACCACATGGATCACGAGTACCTTCTTTTCATTGTCCCCACTTAAATTTTTTTTATTTTTAATTTTTTTTTGGAGGAGGATGCTAGGACTTGAAGCCAGGTCCTCACACAGGTTAAGCACACTGTGTCCCTGAACTACACTACCAAACCCCATTTTTCTTTTTAAAAATATACCCATTTTTGGACTTATAAACATTTACCATACAACACGTCACTTACAGCCCACAGTTCAGTGGTTTTAGTATATGTGAAACTGGGGGCCGGGGGTATAGCTCAACCAAATAAGTGCCTGCCTGGCAAGCACAAGGTCCTGAGTTCAATCCCCTGTACTGCCAAAAAAAAAAAAATCCTTAATATATGTGAAACCATCACCATTGTCAGTTGTGGAGCATTTTCTTCTCACAAAGAAACGCCACACCCCATGGCTGTTAACCTTGTTCCGCTCACCTCCCACCAGCCCTAGGCAACCAACCACGAGTCTGCTTTCATTTCCTTTTTCTTTCTTTGTTATTATTATTTTTTGAAACAGGGTCTCGCTGTGTAGTTCAGGCTGGCCTTGAGCTTACTTTGTAGCCCAGGCTGGTCTCAAACTCACAATAATCCTCCTGCCTCAACCTCCTGAATGCTGGGATTGCAGGCATGCACCACTAGTCTACTTTCTGTCTCTACAGGTTTCTTCATTCTGGATTCTCATATGAATGGAGTCATACAGTATGAGTCTTTCATGACTGGCTTTTTCATTTAGCATAATATTTTCAGGGTTCATTCATGTTGTAGCATATATTAGTACTTTACTCTGTTTCATGGCTGAGTAATACCCGCTTGCATATAGAGGTCACATTTTTGTTATCTATTTGTCTGTTGATGGACATTTTGGTGGTCCACCTTTTTTGGCTATTATAAATAATGCTGTCATATCCCCCAAATGTTATTAAATATACTAATGTTATGGTAGTATGAAGGAAAAAATTTTGTGGTTCTGGCATTTGCACCCAGTGGTACACTGAGCTACAACTGTATACCTTTTTATATTTTGAGTGTTGTCTAAACTGTCCAGGTTGGACTTGAACTAGAGATTCTCTTGCCTCAGCTTCCTGAGTAGCTGAAGTTACAAGCATGCATCACCATGCTCAGCTAAAACTTTTATACTAAAGAAAATCTGACCTAGCTAGTGAGTACAATAAAAGGAAGACAAGAATGTCAATTTATCTTTGCACCATTGGGCATGAGCCTGGTGCACACCGAAACTCCAAGCCCCACTGCCTAGAGGTGCTGCAGACAGGATCGGGACGCACAGGGAAAGCTTCGGTCTTTACGTGACTGCGTGTGACACAGGACCCACTCGACCCTCAGTACTTAGGCTTGTCCTGTTCCTGCTCTCTCTGTGACCCCACGGCCAGGGGCCAGTCTGCAAGTGCTGCTCTTGGACCCCAGAGGGTGGAACCAGACACCGTAAACCAATCTGCAGTGCCCGGGAAGTGGCTCTGAAGCCAGGCAGGAGGGTGAGGGTGGCGATGGACCAGAAGTTGTGCGATTTGACTTCCCATTCAAACCTCCGTCCACTGGGGTGCTGGAAATGCTGTGCCTCTTGGCATGGAGGGCGGCCACCACAGGCTTCCTAGCACTGGTTCGCATCATTGCATCTCACTGCGTGGAGGCTACTCGTGGAGGCTACACGCAGAGGAATGGAAAGAAGGAGCAATAGCCGCGTGATTCCCTCTGATCTCTTTCCTGTGGGCCCATCTCAGCAGCTTCTCTTTCCCTTCTGACCATTTCTAAAGAGCCACAGGCTCCCACCACACAGCTGGCAAGGGGAAAGGCTGGGAATTCAATCCCGCTCTGACTGACTTGGGGCGGAGTGCTGCTTTCACTAGGAATTCCTCCAGGGCCCAGACACTACGTGATTTTCAGGACTTGGCCCCAGACCATGCGGCCAGCATGGCCTGGGGCTGGCCTGGGAAGCCCCATCTTCTGGATGTGGCAGATGTTCCTGTCTGTCTTGTGGACCTCCTCTCTTCCAGCACCCAGTATCACGGAGGCCATGTCAGAAGCAGCTGATGCGTAGTTGCTGAGCAAATGTGACCGGAGTGGCTCAGGCTTCTCACCAGAGGCCCAGCCCGCTGCTCGTCTGGCACATGCCAGAAAAGGCAAAGGGAGAAACTCAGTTCTTATTTTTTTTCCCCATGGCAACGCTAGTAGATGCTGGTCTGTCACGAGGGCATGGAAAATTCTCCCTGGAGATGTCAGAACTCCCTGGCAAGTCCTGTGAGGTGTTAATTTTAGCTTTCAATGACCGATGCCCTTGTATAATTTAATGGGTCAAGAGGAGCATGAGCCAACGGCTAAGAGCTTTCCGTTTCTGTGGAGTGCTTGGTGAGTACCAGCTCTCCACACATTACGTGGGGAGCATTTCTGCCGTTTTGAGTCTAGCGCTGTGGGCGAGTCCTTAAAAAGACAAGTGAGCTGTGCCATGGTCCGGTCTCCCTAGAGTTCAAGCATGGAGCAGGGCTGCAACTCACAATGCCAAGTGCTCCAGGGCTGCAGCAGTAACCATGACACACATGAAATACGAGCGTGACCCTGAACTGAAAGACGCACGGGTTGAGCGTGAGGCACTGTGGGAAATGTGTGTCCACAGATGTTTTCATGATCTGCCTGCTCTTCTTCCTTGTATCCCAACAGAGAATGGAGCACCTGACTGAGAACAGACTCTTGTCCTTGGGTTGGAAAAACGCCTCAGTTTCCCTTGGTTTCTGGAAGTGAGCTCAGGACGCACAAGAGGACCCATGTGCTTTCCCAGAGAAGGCAGCGCTTTGCTCCTCACGTGACCCCATGTGACCCTGGTGCGCCTGACCCGTGACTCAGTGTTGTGCCCTCCTCTTGCACGCCTGGTGGCGTGTCACAGTGAAGGATACCTGTGAGCGGTGGCCCGGTGTGGAGCCGGCTAGTGCAGAGCAGTTTCGGCTGGTTGCTTCTTCGCTTGCTCGGTGAGCTCTGTGGAATCTTTGAGTATATTACTGCATTCCTCCCTAATTAATTTAGAAAATTTAATGGAAAAACAGAGAAAGAACAGCACAGATCTCAAGACTGCAATACAGTAAAACTAAAAGTCAGTGACTTGAAACTGTGGGTCATGTCGCAGGGCTGTGACGACATCATGGCATCATCTCTGATTCCCTCACCATCGATCAGTGGCCTTAGGGGAGGAGTAGGGGAGAGGCCCAGAGGGACTCAGCAGGCTCAGCTGCCTCTGGGAGGAGCATGCGCCCCTCATTCAGTGTCCTGCCCAAAACCTCTCTTCTCAACCTGACTCAGCCTCTCATTGTACAGCCAGGTTTCAGGAAACACAGGGATGGAGAAATGGGTGACATGGCGTCAGAGGCGCTACTGGCAAATCTAGAATGTGGGCAACTTTGGGACGGACAGTGCGGTTCCTTCCCCAGGTAAGGGCAGGGGGCAGAAGGGCCCACAGATAGAAAGATGCTTGAGAGACATCAACCGTGTGCACCCAGGGACCCGCTCGCGTGTTTATCCAGACTGATGCACAAGAGAACCGGGAAAAGGTGAAGACCGATATTTGAGGCTATCAAAGCACTGGTGTGAACTTTCTCAGGTACAATGGGTGGTGATATGGTGCATATATATTTTCAGAAAAGAGTTACTGTTTTTTAGAGATACATACCAAACTATTTATACATTTGAAAAGAACCTAAAGGAGAATGTATGCATTCGGGTCCTGTAAGAATTTCTGTTCTCCAGGGACAGCGCCCCCGGGACACGTGCATCTCGGCTCCAACTCCTGTCTGGTCTGGGTGTGTGTTCAGGAGAGCAGGGCAGGTGACAGGAAACCTCTGCAGTTCTGCTCTTTCTGTCCTGCTCCCGAGGACCATGTCAGCTGCCCCCTCGGCCACTCTCTTTTTCCTAATGCTGACTTTACCTGGTTTGAGCCATCGTATCAATTTGCTGGACCAGGGCAAGCTGATCATGTAAGGCCCTTGTTCAAAATCAGGAAATAAGTGACATCAAAGATACTGAAAATACAAACATTTTTTTCCTTTCTCCTTTTCTCCACAGTCTTCCTCCACTTGTTGTGGTTGGTTGGTTTTGGTCATTTCATTTGTGTTTTGATTTTTTGAGGCAAGATCTTACCCTGTAGCCCAGGCTGGCCTTGAACTTGTGGCAATCCTCCTGCCTCAGCTTCCTGAGTGGGCCACCAAGTCCGACTTGTTTTTGGTGACTTAATGTCACTTTCCATTGGGCAAAAGGAGATTTATGTGGCAGATGCGGAACATACAGGTGCCCAAGTTCCTCACTTTGCCATTTGCCAACTGCTGGGCTGCCCCTTCAGCCACCAGCCGGATGCCGTGAGCCTGGCCAGGGGTGGTAATTAATCCAGGCATCCCTTCCCCCATAGCTGCTACTTCAGCCACATGGATGAGTGGCCCCCAAAGGACTGTGCCCACTCCACGGGTCACTCAGGATCCCGGTGTTGGGGACAGGGGAGAGCCCCACCTCCGGCCAGCTGCCCGAGGCACATGCTTTTTCTGTCTGCAAGGACCCGCTAGCTACTCCTTTGCCACCCTCCCTAGCTCTTATTTTATGTATCTGTCTGCCTTACTCACTCCCTCCTTCGGCAATTCCAGAGAGAACCGATGGAAGGAGACCACCTTTCGTTGTTTCTGCTCTCAAGGGGAGAGCGCTCAGAATTTCACGACTAGGTCTAATATTCCCGCCGGGGTTTTTGTCAACACCTCCCGCCCCCTTAAGTGGGTTCCTTCCTATTCCAGTGTCTTCTGGCTTCTGTTATTCCTGTTCCGAAGTTGGTTGTCCACCTAACTCTTGCTCCTTTAAATGATTTTTGTTTATTTGTTTGTTTGCTTTTTGTTTTTCTCTCGGTAGGGATTGAACCCAGCTTCTTCACACTGAGCTACATCTCCAGTTCTTTTAGTTTTTTATTTTGATGCAAGGTCTTGGTAAATTGCTAATTGCCCAAGCTGGGCTCAAACTAGCAATCTTCCTGCCTCAGCCTCCCAGAGTGTTGAGGTTACAGGTGCGCATACTGTGTCTTTTCTTTGCTTAAGCTGCTTCCGAGACTCGGGAGAGGGTACGGCATGTTGATGACAGTTAATACTGTTGTGTTGTATTGTTTACATAAGTCTTGGTCAAGAGCAGGCACTAAGCACCCTCACTGTCCCAAGTGGAAACTAACTGGGGTGCTGTGTGTGTTAATTTGATCATGGCAGCCATTTCACAGTGCATACATAAATCATTGTGTTGTACACTATATATATATATATATTTTTTTTTTTTTTTAACTTTTTGGTTATGCCTCAATAAAGCTGTGAAGGAAGAGAGGTTTCTTTGGCCTTAGTTTTCTTTGTATTTCTAGGGATGGAACTCAGGACCCTTCTGCCTGCCTCCTTCTTTCCCTTCTCCCCTCCCTTCCTCTCTTTTTTGGGCTGGCTCTTGCTAAGTTTCCCAGGCTGACCTCAAACTTGGGGTCCTCCTGCCTCAGCCTCCCAAGTGACTGGGATTATAGGCATGGGTGACTGTGCCCAGCTTGGTCTTGGTTTTCATCACTTCTATTGATTTGCCTGAAAAGAATTCACTTAGGGAAGCTCTGGAAATTGAATGCAGACCCTTGCATGCACCAGGCAAGCACTGTACCATGAGCTAACTCCTAGGCTAAATTGATCCTCTTTGGAGTTGACAGGGTATCTGGATTTGGGGCGTTGGTGTCTTGTCAGTTTTAGAAATTTTTCGGTTTAGTATTTTTTCAGCTAATCCTTTTCCTGCGATCCTCAGGCAGGGGGATCGCTGTGAGTTTGAGGCCAGCCTGTGCTACAAGATGAGTTCAAGGCCAGCCTGAACTGCCTAGTAAGACCCTGCCTCAAAAAGACAAAAAAAAAAAAAAAAAAATTCCTCTCCCCATCCTCTCTCTGTGTCTCTTACACCCTAATTACACCCACGTTAGCACTTACCCTGGCTCCAGAGTCCCATATGCACATCTCAGTGTTTCCTACCCTTGAGAGGACTTGGTCTGGCCTTCAGAATAAGCCTGTGGACTAGTCCTTCCAGGGGCTCAGCTGAACGCCTGGGGTCGTTTTCGTCTCCTTCTCTCTGGCTGGCGCTAAGTTCTGATTGCCGTGAAAGTTTCTGTTTGTTTCCTGGGGCTGACTTAACAAAGGACCACAAACTAGATCCGGTGGTTTTGTGATGCTGAGAGAAAGGAACAACGCACTGCGCCTCCTAGGGGAGGAAGTCGGAAGTCCTGGTCACACCAGAGCCGGGCCAGGGAAGGGCCCTTCCTGGTGCCTCCCAAGCCTCATCCCTTGTGGCCCAAGCGTCCCTGATCTGTGCTCCACTGTCCTGTGACCTTCCTGTCTGTGTCTCTGTGTCCCCTCCTCTTACAAGGACGCCAGTTACCGGCTTTAGAGAGCGCTTGAAACCCAGGCTGACTTCATCTCGAGATATTTACATCTTCCCAGGTCAGGTCACTTTCTGAGGCCCAGGGAAGACATGGGTTCTGGGTTCTGGTTCTGTGTTTAACTCTGCAAGGCTACTCAAAGTGCTGCTTTGATTTCTCACCTCCTCACAGCAGCTCTTTGTTTTTTAGCTCAGGGGCAGGAAATACCTCAAGCGAAATCCACACTGAGCAGAACATGAAGTCCCTATCTCTGCACTTCTCTCCCACCTAGAATTTTTGCTCTTCAAGTCCTGGCTGCCTTGCTAAGTCTATTTCTGTTCTTCCCAGCCTGTCCGGTGAGCCCAGCGCTGGCTTTACATGCCTAACTGCAGCCTGTGCTTCCAGCTGGCAAAGGCTTCTGTGGGCTTATCTCCCGGGGTCTCCTTCACCCAGGTCTGTCCAGGATCCAGCCCGAGGCCACTGCCCTTTGCAGTTTTCCATCTTTTATGATTGTTCTGTGCACATTGTTTGCTGATTTTTCCTCATCCATAGAAAGAGAAGTCACAGATGGCATTTCTTTCATTCCAGGTTCCAGTCTACAGAGCGCAGTGGCTCAGGGGCCTTGTCTGGGAAGCCCAGTGCTGAGGGCGGAGCCTCTCCACTCCCTCCTGTTGATTTCAAGAAGAGCGGTGTGTTCCTGAGCTTGGCGTTGCTCTGCACAAACAGCCCCTGGGAGCAGAGAAACTCTAGAAATGTAAAGAAGGAAATAGTGAAACAGGGCTTGGGAAATCGTTACCTCCTTCTGCTACAGGAGCCTTAACAAAGCCGGAATATCAGCCACATGGTGATACTCCCCTACTCAGGGCGGAGCAAGGCACAGATAAGCAGTGTCAGTACCGGTGCGTCTTTCCAAGTGAGCTTTCTTAGAAAGCGGTGTGCACGCTACCATCCACTTTACCTTCTGCAGCCCTCACAATCTATGACGCAGGTGCAGTTCTTAGTCTGTTTCACACAAGATGAAGGTCAGGCTACGGGAAGTTGGCCCCGACATTATCTCTGGGGAGAAGCTTTGAAACCTCTCTGTTATGTCGCCTTGACTCATTCAAACACCTGCACTCCTCCTCAAGCCCTACTGAAGCTCCTGTGTGTGTCTGTGCATCACCCGCCCACCCGCTCTTCCTCCCTCCCCTCCCGCCTTCCCTATGTCACGTGGTTTGCCCGCATTTGGTGACGCCAGTCTTCAGTGGCCTTCTCAGCAAGGATGCCTAAGAGGACACATGGCTGAGATTTTTGCATAATGGTGGTGTCTTGGTTACTTTTCTCTCATTGCTGAGACAAAACACCCAATGCTGAAGATTCAGGAAGGAAAGGTTTATTTAGCTTATGGTTCAGGGAGGTTTCAGTCTCTAGTCAGCTGGCTCTGAAGCAGGGTGGCAGGGCACAGGGTAGCACTTACGGGTGGCACAAGGCAGCAAAAGCAGCAGGAGCAAAAAGACAAGACAGTCGCAAGCAGCCTCTTTCCCTCCCTCACACTGTAGGCAAACTACCCACCCAGGGCTGCTATAGCACTCTGACCCATAATCCCAGCCTTGGACCAGGAGTCAGTCACAAGCTCTCGGCATCCTCCCCATGACTGCCCGAGGCTTTGGAGGGCTCTGCACACAAACCCGAACAGGTGCCTGGAATGGCTGCTTGGGTCAGTTGTACAACTCTAGGCAGGAAATTGGATTTGCGGCCTTTGTTTTACTGGCTTCCTGGGTCCTGTGTTACTGTTCAAAATCTGCTGTCATTCCAGCTCGTAAAAGTGCGAAAGACTTTTTTCCTCCTCTGAAATACTTTAAGGTTTGTTTTTCAAAGGCATTTCGTGGGAAGCCTGTCCCCAGTTTTACTGCTGGGCACTGTCTGGCCTGTTCAATCCGGAAAAGCTTGCTTCTTGGTGGTTGCAGTTGTGGGGTCTTTTTACTGTGATAATTTCTTCCTTGAAGAAAATGTGGTGTAGGTACATAGTGGAGTACTACTCAGCCATAAAGAAAGACAAATTTGAACCATTTGCAGGAAAGAGGATGCACCTTGAGATCATAGGTTAAGTATTGTGTGAGTTTCCTTATACAGTGTGAAAAACCCAAAGTATAACTAATTTAAAGAACAAAATAAAAGGCAGATGATAGGAGAGAGGAAGGGACCGGAAAGGTATCTAGGGATGCAGAAATAAAAAGACCAAGGTGCGATGCGTATGTACCAGCTCCTCACCTGTGAATGTGTTCACTTTGTATCACAATCATGTACTAATAAAGCCTTTAAAATTAAATTTTCCTCTCCATGTTATTATTTTTCTTCAGATCTCTTATTTGGACATCGACTACCATACTGACTTCCTAATTTTGTCTTCAGGTTTTTCATCCTCTTGTTTATCTGTCACAGTTTACTTTCTGGGATAATTTCCACATTAGCTGATGTGTCATCGCTTCCGAAAGGCTCCTTCCCGCTCTTCGGTTGCGCCCTTTTCCCACCATCCTTGTTTCGTGGCTGCGTAGTCTCCTCTTAGAGAAGTTTGCCCTATGAGTTTTGAAGTTTTTTTTCCTGCAGCCAGCATTTCTTTTCTTTTATTTGTTTGCAACCTCTCTTGTTAGAGACCTAGCCCAAAAACAAAGGGGAAGGGAAGGGAGATGACAGGAACAAAGGTATGCCAGGTCCCGCCAGGTCCCGCCAGGTCCCAGGACCTAAGAACCTCAATGCGTGTAAACATCATAGGCCCTTACACAGGAGGTAAGATTCTCAACATCAATAAGAATGAAACGGGATGGGATTTAGAGGAGGTGGGAGGAAAGGCATTAAAAAACATGAACCAAGCTGTACTGTGTACTTGTACCCACTCCCCCAGGTGACTGTAAACTGCATATACTGCAAAATGCACTAATAAAAAAAGGGTACCAGCAAAAGACTATCATGATACTAGATGATGATGTCTCACAGCGGAGAAAACAAACAAACAAAAAGCCAGAACAGGAACAAAACCAACAAACGAGAAAGAGAGATCTTGACCATGTAGGGAGGGGAGAGAGATTGCAAGGTCTCGGGGTTTGGTAGGACATACAGGTAACGGGCTTCTCTGTGGGGGGCATTGGGAGGTTATTGGATTTATTGGGGCTTCAGTTATTAGTATGTATAAGGGTTTTTTTTTTTGTTAGGGACATTAGTTTCTCCAGGAACAAACCGGCCAGTTTCTTTCTTGAAGAAAAGACACCCCGCTGCCAGGACTCTTGGGACCGAGAGGCAAAACATAGCTGTTAACTTAATTCTGTTTTGGGGCAATGTCCTCTCCTCACTCCTCACTGTGCTGCTTATTCCGGGGCCCCTGAAAATGGAGGGTTTTGAGGCAAAGGCATTTAGAAAGAGAAAGCTTGCTTTCAGAAGCTCAGCAAAGACATTCACGGGTTGGAAGGAATGAACCATCCAAAAGTACAGCAGGAGTTTAAAGGAAAGATAAACCCACAACATTGCTGAGGCCGAAGAGCTTTTGAGCCTGAGCCTGGTGAAGAAATAGCAAATATATCAAACGATTCTTGTATCCACAGATGCCCTGACAGAGCTTCAAAGAGCAGCATTGCGAAAGTCTGAATAAAGGTTTGGTTGGGGACTTTGTAATTGTAGGAAAGACACATGGTTGCCTTTATTTTGGCCTCTTCTCTCTTTGGTGTCTTTTGTCAGGAATGATGTGTTCTTCCTCTCTTTTTTTTCATGATACCCTTTTCTTTTTTCTTTTTCTGTTGCTGAGGATTGAGGGGAGAGTAATCGTGATATGCAGACTTTTTTTTTCTGACTAGAGTGTGTGTGGTTACCCTGAATGAAGTATCATTTTGCTTCTGTGGTTCCACCTAGTGGTCAAGGCTTTGACCCTAAGGCACATATTTAACCATGAATTTTTTTTTAAATGATGATTTGGTTCAATAATCACTAATGTGATGTTTTATTTGATCAGTTTTATTCATATGGGTGTAAGAAAGAAGTATTACTTATTAACAATAAATCACTCCTGGGTATGGTGTGAGGAATGGGCTTTGTCTCTTCTGTCCATGCCAAGGCCAAAACAGTTTCATTCTGGGTTAAAATGACCTGACCAGCTACTCACTACCACTGCTACCGTTACCACTACTGTTAATATCCTGAGCTCTAAAAAATGATGATTCTGTACCTTTTCCCAAAACACAGCTGGTTTCCAAGGTAAGGACCAAGGACTTCACGTTCCAAACTGTACACCCCCGTCTCTAACTTACTCAGCAACCACACCCCCCAGGGCCACTCGACTTAGTCTACTGTGATAGATTACACACCTTTGAATTCCGCCAGTGAATTTAAAGGTCTGATGCTTCCCCTGGTTAGGGATAAAGGGGGAATCCCTCCTTTGTCCTGTGTGCCTGCTACCTCACGCGTGCCCTTCTGCAGACATAAAATGGCCTGTCAAGATTTCTTGATAACTAAATGCTTTATTATCTGCACTGACAATTTGAATCTGGAGACTTATCCTCGACAATGGTTAACAAAATTAGTCCTAGGGCAATAAAATCTAAGACTTACCTCTTGCTTGCAGACTTAATAAGCCCCCACTTGTGCGTATCAAAAGAATTTATTATGTTCAGCTCATCTACAAGGAGCAAGAGCCAGCAGCCCACCGTTTTTCTCCACCTGGTTTTGCCGACAATGCTGACACCTGTCAGGGCATCCAGTTTGTTGGCTTTGCCGCTGCTATGTGAATCTAGAGGTCTGCTGGGGTGGGCTGGGTAGTCCTCCTGCTATGCGTGGTATTGCTGGGAGCTGGAGTTACCTTGGGGCTCAACTGGGCGGGGACGTTCCAGATGGCTCGCCTGAGTGTGACATGAATCCCTGGGCAGGACTCTGGGGAAGTGCCCTGGGGTCCAGGAGGCACTAGGGGTGCTAACCCCGAGGGTCAGGCCCTGGCATGGGATAGGAATGAGGAGGAGGGGGAAGCCAGCTCTGAGCATTGCGTGGCTTCCCATACGGTCTCTTCAGCGGGGTCGCTGCACCTCTCGTGTGGCAGCTCAAAACTCCCAGAAGCATCAAAGCAGAACCCGCCAGTGATTCCAAATGCTTGGACTGGAGCTGGCCTAGCATCGCTCCTGTGTTTGAAACAGTCCCAGGCCAGCCTAGATTCAAGGGGAAGGGAACTTGGTGCCTCTCAGTGTGGGAATGGCAAAGAACTTGGAATCGTTTTCGTTCTACCACACTCAACAACAAAATTGGTTTGTTCCCCGTGGCTGCCGTAACCAGTTACCACAAACGGAGTGGTTTAAAGCATTCTCTTGGAATTCTAGAAGCACAGACGTCCAACTTCGAGTTGTTGCCAAGGCCCTACTCCCTGTGAAGGTTCTAGAAGCTTCCGGTGGCACCATGTGTTTCCTGGCTTGTCTACCTCCTGTCTTCCTGTGGCCTTCTTTCTTCCTTCCTCGGCCACTCGGCTTTCTCTTTTTTTCTCCTCCTTTTTCTTAAAACAAAACAGTCATTGAATTTAGGACTTACCTTAAATCCAGGATGATCTCATCTGAAGGCTTTCAACTCAGGAGGTGAGGTATAACTCAGTGTTAGACTGCAGGTTTAGCATGCATGAGGCCTTGGTTTCCATCTCCGGCCCTGAAAAACAAAAAAACAAACCCTTAATTTGACATCTGTGAAGATCTGGTTTCCAAATAAGGTCACATTTATGGGTACTTTTACATCGTTTGGGTTGACAATTCAACCGCCATGGCAGGCCTGTTTCTTTTTTTTATGGATCTTGCTTGGAATGTGTTATAATCTCTGTATATGTGGCTTCATGTTTTAAATTAGTTTGGAAAACTTAGTCATAATTTTTTAAAACATTACCTCTTCTCCATCTCTTCCCCCAGCTTCCTAGTTAAATACATCCAGATCTAGATCTAGATCTACAGTTATATCTATCTACCCATCCACCAATCTATCCATACAAAAGCCGAAGCACAATTTTTCTTTAAAGGCCAGAGAGCAAATATTTTGGGCCTTGAAGGCCACACGGTCTGTGTCCCAACTATTTAACTCAACTCTGTTGTGGTGCAGAGGAAGCCATAGGCAACATGTAAACAGATGGGCATGGTCGTGTTCCAATAAAACTTTATTTATAAAATAGGTAGCTTCTGGATTTGGCATGTGGGCTACAGTTTGCCCACTTCCATGCCAGACCTTGTCATTCATCTTTTTTACTCTTTCTCACATTTTCTTCTCTTGATTTCTCTGCTGCCTTCTGGATGAGTTGTTCAGCCCCGCCTTCCATTCCATTTTTACTCCTTTCTTTTCCTTAACAATGTAAGCTACGATTTAACTTATCCAGTGAGTTTTTCATTCAGTAGTTAGAGTAATGCTTTCTGAAAGTTCTTTCTTTCTTCTTCTTTTTTTTTTCTGATTTCACCAACTCGTGCCTGACGTCTTCCTGCTCTCTACTCCTCTTTGTATCTTTTCTGCTTTAAACATTCTGTACTGAGCCAGCCTGTGTGCTGTCACAAGCCTATCGCAGAGACCCCTGCAGTCCGTGAGAGTTGGAAGACCTCATTCTTGCTCCCGTTACTTTCATTCCCAGTGACTCACCTTCCCAACCATTTGTTTTCTTATGTGGTATAAAGGGATTTACTAGGCAGAAATTTAAAAGCACACACTCAAAGAATTAGAGTGTGGGCCCTCAAGAGGCAGAGGTGCTACAGTTTGGAGCTGGGAATATTTATGTGTTTTTGGAGACAGAAAGCTAGGGAGTGTGTGACTCCACAGGAAGTTCCGCCTTGGTCTTGGTAATTATTTAAGTTTTGTTGGTGAGGTCATGTGTATAGCAATTTCATTTTGTGGGTTTGGCTTGCAGAACGAATGTAGAGAAGCTACCTCTGCCTTTGCCAGACTTGGAGCGCCCGCTCCTCCACAGGGATTCTCCTCACAGGATGGCGAGCAGGGAGGATGCAGGGCGGGGTCCCTGGGACAGCGCCTCAGGATGGCTGCATCCCTCCCATCCCTGCCGCTGGGCTTCTCAGTGGCTCCAGCCCCATCCCCCCGCCCGCCGCCCAGCTTTCACGCCTCCTGTCCACATTGGGTGCCATGCTTCCTGGGTGCAGGACGTGGGTGACCCCAAGTGACTTCCACTCCATCGAACTACCCCTGCCCTTTGGGGGACAGCTTTTGTCCACCTGATGTGTCTGTCTACTGCGGCACCCTGTAATCTCCCACCTGTTCAAAGATGGGGGACCCTGGATGCCCACCTCCGGGCCTGATGTGAGGATGAAATGACTCAACCCGTGTGGGAGAGCACGTCTCTGGACGCTGAGGAGGCGCCAAGTGGAACTTCAGAGCCGTGCAGGCCCCCCAGCCACGGCCCGAGCCTCAGCTTTGGCTTTGTTCGTCTTCTCCATAGGTCATTCTCCGCATCCTGATTGGTAGGTCCTCTCGCGCCATGTCTTCTTGTTCTTAGAAACTGCTAGAACACATGGGCAGCTAAAACCACACTTAAAGAGTGACCCTTCCCACGGTATTAGTTGTTGGCCCAGGAGCAGATGCAAAGGAAGGAAACTCTTGACTCAAAATGTGGGGCTTTAGCTAAGTTACTTTGCAGGGTCAGCAGGGAGAGGGGAAGGGGAGCATGAGCCTTGCTGGCTCCCCTGAAGTCAGACTTAGTGGGAGGCTTGCGCTCTTGGAGAAATGCCTGGAACTGTTTGTTAACGTGAACAGCTGGAGGAATACAGTAAAAAACCCCTTGCCTATGACGCCCTGCCGAGAAAACAGGTCACCTGCCACGCACTGTCTTCACGGAATCACTGCGCACAGCCTCTCTCCCGCCCGTCCTAACGAGGACCAAGCGTTCTGAGGGCGAGATTTATGAGCCTGTTGCAAATGGGCTTTAAATGACACGGTAACAGTTGCGCTCACCCTGGCTATGGCCAGGCCTGGGGCCCTGGGGCCCAGAGGACCCGAGATGGGCTGAGGGGGGCAGGAGAGGCTGGCTGGGTGGGGTCTCAGCACCCAGCTCCTCTGGGGGCCTCAGCCCCTTCTGCTTGTCCAGGGCCAGCTGCTCCACTCGGCAATTCTGGGTCATTCCATGTTGCGTCTCTCAAGGAAGAAATAACATGTTGACACGAAGATTGAAGGTTGGCTCCCTTCTGGGCCTCAGAAGCGCCCAGGAGTGGAAACATTAGCACTTTCTCCACTTCTGCTTCTCTCCCCACAGAAGTGTTTGCTGATGAAGTTAGAATTTTGCTAGACATTTTTCTTTCTCTTTCCTTCTTGTACATTTTAGCCAGGAAAGTGAGGATGGTATAATAGGTTGAAGAAAAAAGTCTCCCAGGGATAGAGCCACACCCTAATCCCTGGAGGCCACGATGCAACCTTATTTGAAAAAAGGATATTGTAGGTGCACTTAGGGTTTTTTTCCTTGGTACTGGGAATTGAACCCAGGACCTTTGTACAGAGCCACATCCTCATCCAGCCCCCTTCCCTTTCTGAGTCAGAGTCTTGCAAAGTTGCCAAATTCCCCAGGCTGATCTCAAATTTGCAACCGTCCTGCCTCAGCCTCCTAGAATGCCGGGATGACAGTCATGCACTCCCACACCTTGGCCTTACATTGGATCTTGAGGTGAGGGGAAAATCTTGGGTTATCTGGCGGACTCTATGAGCCAACACAAGCATCCTCCTGAGCAGGAGGGGGAGGGAGATCGGGCTGGTACTCGGAGGAGGAGGTGAGCATGGGGGCCCAGCTTGAGGTGGTGCGGACAAGAGCCAAGGGATGCCCAGGGTGCCAGCAGCTGCCGGAAGCTAGAAGAGGAAAGGAAGGCCTCTCCCTCCAAGCCAGGGAGGGAATTTAGCTGCCAATATCTCGATGCCAGACTTCCGATCTCCAGCACTGTGAGGAAATAGCATTCTAAGTCCCCAGCTCGTAGTCTGGTGTGGCAGTTCCAGGAAGCGAATGCAGGTGACTGTACGGTTCTAGCACCCTTTCCAGAAAAGCCACTTTGACCACACACAGCTCCTCACGGCTCAGCCCGGGCTGCTTTCCTCAGGGGGCAGCAGCTTACCAGCTGGCTCCTCTCTCTCCCAGGTGAGGCCGCCCTACCCTTCTAGGATGCCCAGCCCAGCAGCTGCTAGGAGCTTCTTAGGCCAGGTCAGCCTGGTGCTGGTACCAGAGCTGCTGCAGCTTCACCTTCAGAGGCCAGGAAGCTGCGATGCAGGGAAGGGCGGGGCTCCTTGTGGCCTTTCTGTCTGAGAAGCAGGTGGGTGATGGAGGCCAGGAGCAGGCCACACACAGCAGGAGGTCACATCCTCCAAACCAGGTGTCAGAAAGGCTCCAAACTGGGGCCTCAGAGCTGGTGGGGCCTGAAGGCTTGTTTATCGGAAGCGAGCACACACTTACACATGCCCGCCAGGTTCCCGTGGCCACCCGTGTGCCGTGCTCGGTTCCGGTGTTTGTCTGCTCTTTCCTGCTCCTTAGCTCTGTCTCCCACCCCTCCGCCTGTCGCCCAAGCCTACCGTGGCCTCCTCTGCACGGCCTTCCCGTGGTACCCTCGGGGACTGGTTCTGGGCCCCTGTGATGTCAGAATCCTCGGATACTCGAGTCCTTGATATAAAATTTGCAGCTAAGATACGCGCACCCGGCCAGATACTGTAAACCGTCTCCAGGTTCCTTGTAACACCGGCTGGAGCACAGGTGCTGTGTGAGCAGTTGCTGGAGAACAAGGACAGTGAAGCACGTTTGTACGTGCTCGGTACAGATGCAAGCTTCTCCCCACTTTTGATCCAAAGTTGGCAGAGTCCACTGACGTGAAACCCACTGTGGAGGGGGCTCACTGCGTGCCTCTCCCGTCTTGTTTAACTTAGACGGCCAGCCTTGCTCTCCATCAGGGCCATGAGTTCTCATCCATTTCTGCATTTGGTTAGAATCATGGAGAGAAACCCCCTTTAGTTTTACCACAGAGGAGTAGGGAACTGGGAAGCAAGACAAAAGATTCTTGGAGAAATATTATCCCCTATCACTTCGCCAGCGGAAGGCGAAACACTCCTGAAAGACTTTAATCAGATTTGAAGTACAGTTTCCCTGAATGAAGGGAGGCTCTTGCTCGGGCATATGTGAGACAAGTGGGCTGACGGACCCGCAGAGCCAGGTCTAAGGCGACGGCCTCTTTACTAAGATGAGGCTTGGTAGTGCCAGGACTTGGGGGAGAGCGAGAGAGAAGGTACCCATGCGCCTGCCCTGGGCGCATCCAGATGGCTTCTCCCTAGCTGCTGGGTCTTTCGGAGTGTCTGGGAGTGGTGCCCACAATGCCAGCCGTTGGATCCCTGAGTTGAGCGGTAGAAGGGGCTATGGAATGTGGGCTGTGGGGTGCATTTGAAGCCAGACCCAGCCTGGACAAGGGTGGGGTTGTTGCCAAGAAAGAAGTGACAGCATGGGACGGCAGGGAGAGTAGGCTAGAGAACTTGACCTGGGAAGCATGAATTATCTGAAAATTCCCTCTAAAGGATTGTGCTTTCCATGGCAAATAGCTGGACTTTACCTTAATTTGACAAGATTAATATGTCCCACCACAGCAGAAACGGGGCCTTGAGAAGCTGCTTGTTATAGGAACAAGCCTCTCAGCCCCTGTCACCACACAGGACTGTTCCAGCTCCCGAACCCAGCCCTGTGAATGCCTGTGCCTGCCAGCACCTCAGGCAATTCAGGGTCTCAGACAAGAGGAAGCTGTGGGCACGTTTCCCCCACATGCTGAGCTCAGGTTGTCACACGGTTCAGAGAGCACACAGGAGAAGACAAGCACAGAAGAACCCACAAGGTCACTTGAAAGAACTGTCACAGCCACAGCTGTAGACCAGGATGGTGGTCAGGCCCTTGTGGAGACTGGCTCTGTTGGGGACCTTGGGTGGCAGTCTTGTAGCAGCAAAACTGGGTGGCAGTGAATACTGGTGTCAGTGCTGACTACAGTCAGAGGCTTGCAGAGAGTAAATTCCACACTGGACACATAAATTTACAGATGATTTTATAACATTCACCCCCAAAGAGTCAAGTGTAGAAGTGTGTAAGAGATCTGTCTGTGAGCTACAGACCTGTTGAATCCAGCTGAGGACCTGGACCCCTTGGCAATGCCCTGTAGGAGTCCAGCCAGAGGCCCAGAGCCCACAACAATGTCACATGCGAGTGAGAGCTGCAGCAGAAGGCCCAAAGGCCAGTGGTGGAAGCTGGAAAGTCTGCACCAGCGGGTGAGGACCTGTGCCAGAGGCGCGCTGGAGCCAGGGAATGATGCTCAAGATGAAGGCGAAGACCAGAGCACCCCTGAAGAAAACTACAGCCACCCCCAGCTGGGAAATCAGCCTCATGAAACCTTACCCTCCTGTTCTCTTTTTAAGCCATTCTGGTAACAATTCCCAGGAGGGTGTTCCTTGCCCACGAGCACGCTGCCTTAGTTCAGCAGGGCGTGCCCACTTCCACTGAGCATGAATCAAACCCCCACACCTGGGTACCCTCCAGAGTTTGGATCTTGAGTGTTCTCCCAAAGTGTGTTGAAGACTTGGACTCCAGGTTGGCCCTCTTGGGCAGTGGTGGACCTCTAAGAGTGGGGAGTCTTCAGGTCAGTGGGGGTGTGCCACTCTGGCCAGAAGGTGAGCAGCTTTGCTGTCCCCACCCACCATGATGTCTTGTCTCACCTCAGGCTGAAGCAAAAAGACTGACCAGTCAGACTGGACCCCCCTAGCTGTGAGTAGAAGCACAGTTTTCCTTTTGATAAGTTGGTCATCCCAACACAGAAGCCATTAAATTAAGACTTTGGTAACACCAAGTTGATATTTATCTCCTGGTGAATGAAATAATTTTCCAGGATTAGTAAGCCATCACTATGGGATCCTCATACTGCAGGCCTGTAGGTTCTGCCTTGGGGAGAGCTGGTCCATTCCATGACTAAAACAGTGCTAATAGTCGATATAAGGAATCTGGAGACCAAAGAGACCCGTCCCTATAATGCCCCAAGATTGTTGCTAGGGCTCTGTGGTATTTCCCACAAACAGGCCAGCGTCTGTGGTTTTTGAGTGTGTATAGATGCTGATGGGATGAAAACACTTATTCCCAGACCACTGGGAGAATTAAGAGATAATTTGGGTTACAATAGATTCTCATAGCCTGTGAAAACTACAAGTGTGACTTATGTCCTATGTGACAAATGTTTCTAGTGCCCCCTCCCATGTCCTCTGTGTACTTGGGCTGACTTCTAGCTCTTGAAGTTACCCTGCCCCAGCACCTCCATGCAGAAGTAGCAGGGAATTTACACCCATCCTCGAGGGCCATCAAGTGCCACCTCTTCAGAGTAGGTGAGTAGATACCATGGTCCCCTGCTGCGGGGGGTCACTCTGAGAAATTACATCCAATTGGCCACCACCATAGATGGTGGTTTCAACAGGGCATCTTTTCTCTTCCCAATGCCTCAAGGCCTCAGGAGAACAAAGTTATGGGTGTGGCCAGGAAAACAAGACCGACTTTGTAGAGTGGCATTGACCTTCATCTTTGGCAGAGTTCCCCTCACCCAAACAGCAGTGCAAGGTTTTGTTCTGCAATGGGACTCATCAAATGTAAAAACGAAAGGTCAGTTTCCTTTCTTTCCTCTAAGAATATGCCAGAATCACAGCTTTGCCCTTTCTTAAGTTTGAATGTCGTTCACACTCATGCATGCATATATGCATGCGTCTTTAAGGAAGGGAAGACTATTGACTCTGGGAGAAATGTAACTAGACTCTGAAACAGAAATCCCAGTTCCTTTCAGGCTCCTCTGCCCTTTCCCACCAGCCAAGCTTTCCTCTCTTCTCTCCCTTCCCTTTCCCTGGCCACCTCCTGCTCCTCTTCCCACAGGAAGACCGCAGAGACTGCAGACCTGGGGTCAGTGCCACCTGCCCTTTGCCCCCAGTATCTGTCCGATGTCACTGTTCCGACCCTTTTACCCAAGCCTATGAGTTCTCTGAAGCCTTGAAGGGTGCTGGGCCACTACATATATGCTCAGGGGCGGGCGCATGCGAGAAGAAAAGAGAGGGGTCCTTGGTGTTCATTCTGCATTTCCTCCTCCTGGGTCCACCTTTCAGATCCTATTCAGTTTCTCATTTTAATATAAAAAGTCACAAACATTTCACTGGGTCGATGTCAGCTTCTCCCAGCTGATTATTCTGGAAATTTTAGCCAAATAACTTTTTGAGTGAGAGATAAACAAAGTTATTGGGTAAAATTAATTGGCATAATTAGAAGCAAGTATGTTTTCTTGGAAACAGTCGAATTGTAAATGCAGGTCTGGGCCAGAGGGGCAGAGCAGCTGGCTGGCTCCTCCCTGCTTTGTCCTGGCTGCTTGGCTGTGTCCAGGACTGGTGGTTCTCACGGGTAACTATGACTAGTGGCAGTGACACATTAATTGAACCTCACTACTTCCAGGTGTGTGGCACACTCCAGGGTCACCGTGCAGGGAGGTTTCATGTGTATTCAATTACTCCAAGATATGAAGGAATGTAACATGTCGTGCACTCCAATGTCAATTTCTGGCCTTACAGGACTGGCCAAAAACTAAACCGATGGGCCCCTCCCCTCCCCAGCTTGTTCTGATTGGGTTTAAAGCACCCGTGAGCTACACTGTCTACTGTTAAAATTCTGTGTGTGTGTGTGTGTGCAACGTGTGCACACTCGCACTTGGGAAGCAGGGAGCAAACAGAACTGAAGGGACTCTACGGCTGGTGAAACCACCTCAAAAACTCAGGAAACGGGTTCCCACTTGTTTCCTGATGACACCACAGAGGACTGTGGGGATTGTAGGATTGGAGTCATGACATCCCAGAGTGCTGAAGTATTCAGGATCCAGCCATTTGCCAGGGTCACAGGGATGGGGATGAAATACCCACCACTGCATGGGCCTGAGTTACGCTACCGAGCTGGTGGAACCTTCATAGTGTGTTCATAAATGGCTTTTTACACATAAAGTGGAGAGATGTAGTTACAAGTTTTGTGCAGTGTTAACGTTGTGATAATTTGGCAATTGAAACGTGAAATTAATTTAAGTAAGAACAATTTTAAAATATAGCATTTCCTGTCTCTTTTTGCTGCCATGAACTATCACTCAACCTTTTCCCCTCCGGGTTTTTTCAGATCTGCACAAAGCTGTGACACACGGAGGCAGCCCCAGGAGGCTTTCTTCGGGAGGAATTTTTTTTCTTTCCTTCCTTTTTTTTAAAGACTTTTTGTTTTAGAAGCCAGGAATAGTTATTATAATTAGTATTTATTGTGCTGTCTTCCTCCCTCAGAGTCTTGGTGATCAATCACCTTTAGCCCTCTGTATGGAATAAATATCATCCCCCTTCTCCTTTAGCAACAAAAAGAGAATTAACATTCTCATTCAAGCTCACCTGACAAATGATTCTGCATCGGAAATCACAGATGCTTAAGCTCCGCTATTGCCTAGACAAACAAGCTGTGTTTTCCCTCTGTGTCCCTTCATTTTGGGGTGCTAGTAGCCGAGTGTTGACCTCTACGTTCATTCATCAGTCAACAAACACTTGCTAAAGATCTACAGAGAAATGTGTTAATTGTAGGAATAAGGTTCTTTCGTTGAAAGAATGTGGGTCAAATTCTGACCTCAAAACCCGCTAAACTCTTGGTAGGAAAAATGGTCCCTGTTGGCACCATTTGATTTAACGCCCCTTCCTCCTTCTTATCCACTCATCCCTCCATCCAATCCTTGCTCTTCTCCAAGCCTCCTGTTTACTGCTCACGTTACCTCCCATCCCCCAGAATCAGGAATCTGCCCACCTAATACAATGAATCACATGAAACTGCTGATCTCCTGACCATTTCTATCTCACAAAATGGTCAATTTCATATGGTTCAACTTACTCCCTGACTGCTACAGAGATTTGTAGCTTGTGCAGTTGCCATCAAACTGTCCAGTCCATGGAAAAGAAATTTGGAAAAGACACGATGCTGTTGGAACCAAAGGGCTTCATGGCCCTGAACATTCAGGTGCCCACCTTCGTGTGATAAGTGACTCAAGAATAGTCCTCCACCAGGATCCTTCAAGAGGAGCCACTTTCTTCCCTCTTGTGGGGGTTGCCAGGGTGACCTGGCTAGGAAGGTGCCTACTGGACCTCACAGACTCCCCTGTGGACCAAAACAGAGCCCAGGAGAGGTCCAGCCTTCCTGAGCGGGCAGGACCTGCTCCCTGAACAACTCACGCAGCTGTGTTTCCACCCACGAACAAGAGCAAAACTCGTGTCTACATCTGCATTCAGTGCTAAACTACAGCTCAGTGCAGAAGGGGGCCTCTCGGATACTCTGCCAGGACTAGGCTTTCCGGCATCTCCAAGGACGAGTCCCTGAAAGGAAGGGGCTGGGGACAGGGCTTGCTGGGCCATCAGGCTGGTCTGAGACAAGCTTGAACCTGGGGCCCTCGACCTAGTTGCCCAGCTCTTCTGGTAACCCTGGAAATGTTAGTCCAGCAGTTCAGTGACCCTGACTGAATGTGCTTCATGAGCACTCCTGGCCTCCGTCTCTTACCCCATTTCTTTTGGCTCCTATATCTTTCAAATAACTTGTTTGGGCCCAGGTTCCATAGAAAACAGAACCTGAGGTGAGGATTCCATGCAGGTGCTATTTGGAAGTCACAGCCTCAAGGCAGCACGAACCAGGGACGTAGGGCTGTGTGGGGTTGGAAACCTTGCTGGCTTGGCATCTCCTTCACGTCCAGAGCTGGACTTGGGCAAAGCCAGGGTGACGAGACAGAATGAGCATAAGCAGCCATGGCTATGTCTATTCTGTGACCTGGGAGGCCTCCTGGGCATGGGGAAGAGGGGTTAGCAAATGAGATTCTTAAGACAGCAGTTGAAAGCCAGACAGGCAGGAGAGATGTGTCCCACTCCCTGAAGCTGAGCACCAGTGTCACCACATCATGCTTTCTAGAGACCAAGCATTGCCACTGGCAGATCTTTAATGGATCCAGTGCTACTGCATTCTGAGCTAGGTGTTCCAGTCCAGCACCTTAGCCTGCACGTAGTAGGTCACTTCTGAATCATCAGAGCACCCCCTAGGGGCAGGAAAGAAGCTTTGCCAGCCTTGCAGCCCCCCAAGCCCGGACCTGGACCTCACTCAGGGCTGGGGCCTCCTACTTTGCTGCTGGAGAAGGTGCGGTGGGCACGCTCCAGCCCAGAGTTGGAGACCCTCCTCCCTGAGTCACCACAGTCTTCCCCAGAACCCCTCCCTCTTGACAAATAAACCAGGGCATGGAGATTATTACGCTGCACATTATTAGGCAAAATTGGATTCATTAACCTCGTCTGGCCTCTCAGCTTGGGAAACAGAAAAAAACCAAAGTCTAGTTCAAATGCAGCATTTTGAAAATGTCAGGCGTGCCTTGGTGATAAATATTTATAAATATGTACACTGCATATCAACAGGGTGGCCAGTGTATTTTTACATGTAAGTACACAAAGGCACTCTGTCGTTAGCACCCATTCAAAGCAGGAGCCTGAAAGGGCCATTATGGCTTGTGCTAGGAATGTTTATTAAGAATAATATGCAAAACGGGGCTCTGGCTCAATAGGCTCATTGATGAGGTATCACAGCAGCCAGCCAGCACTGTGGATCGTCAGGAATGATAATAATGTTCCTACTGGGACCTGGCCCTGGCTGGAGACGGTCATGCTGCATGTCAGCGGCTGCTCTGGCCACCTCCGGCTGCTGGTCTTTTGGGAACATTCAACCTTGGCCCTGAAGTTGTGAGTCACAGATCCCTAAGAAGGATTCCTCCCTTGCAAATGCATCCAAGGTAACAACTGGTGGTCTAGATTGGCACCAGCTAAATCCTTTTCTCCTCCCTGTATTTGTTAGGAAACGTTTCTAAGGGGATTCCTCTCCCACCCTCACTATAGTTCCTCTTTTCCGTGTTAGTACTGGGAATCGAACTCAAGACCTTGGTACCGAGCTCCATTCCCAGCCATTTCTATTTTTTATTTCCAGATTAAGGTCTCACTAAGTCTCTGAGTTGTCCCGGGTAGGCTCAAACTTCTGATCATCCTGCCTCAGCCTCCCAGAGTGCTGAGATTATAGGTGTGTGCTACTCCGCCTGGCTGTGTCTTTTTGGTCAAGTCTTTTTCCATCTTCACTCTTTGTAAGCATCCCAGGATCCCTTCCTGGTTTTAGGAAGCTGTTGATTTATATATTGAACAACATTTATTGAGGGCCTACTGTGTATTCAGCATGGGCCCAGGTGTAGGTTCTGGAGAGAGGACTGTGACAGACCTGTATTAAGGGGGATACCTTGTCCCTATTCATCCTTCCAGGAGGGACAGATATAAACACGTATGGGCAAAAAGCTTTGATGACATCAGAAAGGGATTGATGTGGGATCACTAGGTAGGCAGGTTCCCCTTGAGGGCCTGGGGTTGGCAGCAGGGTGGGACTCTTTGTGGAGGGGCGCCCAGGCAGCCTCCTCAGGAGAAGCAGCTGGCAGAGAGCTGAAGGGTGTGCAGGTGCAGCCTTCCACCACCTCCTGCACCTCCCAGCCTGGAAAGGCAGAGGCTGGGCAGAAGCCGGTGAGGTACGGCCATGACCTCTCATGGAGCGGGAGGGGGAAAGCTGATGGTGGCAGAGAACAAAGAGCCAGGAAGAAACTGGGCGTTGGTAGTGTAGTGGGGAGCATAGCTGCCTTCCAGGAAGAAACCGGAAGTCGCCCACTTTGGCCTTGGTCTTGGGAAACCCACTGTTCGTTCCTTGCAGTCTGGATGTGCTGACACCCTCGTTGCTAAGCTTGTGTAGAACACCAGGAGATAGCTCTAGGTTATTAACTGGCTATTTAGAAAAAAGATCCCCATCACGCATGGATTGGGCTCTCCCCACCACCACACAGAGTGTGAGCTCCATGTCAGTGATGCCTTTCAACCCGCAGTGGGCTGGAACCCTCTGTGCTTGGTGCCCGTTCAGTGGGAGGGTTCCAAGGTGACTTTGTCCCCCTCGGTCACCCCCTCACGGTTTCCTTATCACTCAGCATGGTTGAGAGATAAAATTTTAAAAATCAACTTTATTATTCCTCAAAGAGTTGACATGAAGATCAATACATCTGGACAGAAGCTATTAACATTTTAATGAGTTGCTTGGTAATATTCCAAAGATGTGTCTGCGAGTCATGGCCCCTTTGATTAAGGACAGACTTGGGAGACTACTGTAAACAGATCTAAGGGAGGCCCAGGGCGGGCGGCTGTCACCCATCAATCCTGGGCCGGAGCTAGGAATTCATGAATAAAGACGCTCACAAGGTACCTGTCCCTGGACTGCACTGCTCCCTGTAAGGGAAGTAACCTTTTAAAATGCCATTGGCCTCCATGAAATGACAAAGACAGACATGTACTCCTGTCAGCTGTCATGTGCATGGGGGAGCAGTGGAGGGGTGCTCCATGGGTGGGAGGAGAAGACATGTGTCTATGTGTCTCTTTTTAGGACATCTGGCCTTGTAAGAGAGAACAAAGCCCAGGAAGGGGAAATGATTGGCCAACTCTGAGTGGAAAGGACCAGGTGACAAACACCAGAAGGACAATGTCCTCATGCATGTCCTCTTTTAGTCCCAGCCAGGTGTTGGATGCCTTGGCACCAAGACCCATCAATCACCATGGCCCCTCTTGGATTGCCCTCCTCCCCTCCTTCATCCAGCTCCCTAAAATGTCCTCTGCAGGAACTCTCAGGCTACCGCGACTTGGTCCCAGTTGGACCCAGAATCAAGCCCACCCCTTCCCAGGGAATCTGACACTGAGCAGTCTCTGGGCCAGAAGGCAGCCTGAAGTTTGGGCTTGTGCCGTGAGCAAGGGAACCCCACAAGACCTGGAGCCTGTGGTTTGCTGCTGGCCTGGACACAGGCTTGCGGGGAGGGCCGGGAAACGAGGGAGACAATAAGTTGTCAACCGTACCAAGCTCCTGGGATGTTTCTAGGAACAAGCGTTGGATTCATACATCAGAGCAGCGGAGGCCATGGGCTTTGGAAATTTCAACCTGAGAAACAAAATCTCACAACACAAGCTCTGGATTACAAGGCAAGAGAGGTCAGAAGGGGCCCAGCATTTGCTGTCCCCTCCACAGCCTTGCTTTTCTTCTCCTCTCTGGGAAATAAGCAGACTCTGAAGTTTGAATGACCCAAAACCATCCTGGGACACCTGTTCACTTGCCAAGGGCTTGCAGTGGAGGTGGAGGCCTTAGGGTCCTATGGGCTCCGCATATATAAAGTGTGGCTGATAACACCATCACTCCCTGCAGAACTGGCATGAAATCAAGTGCGTAAAGCACTCACTCCAGAGGCTAATGCAGGGCACATAAATGCTGTCCAAGATTGCAATCCATTGTTACCAATGACAGTGACACAGGGATCTTGTGATTTTATTTGTTTTTTGAGTCGGGCTCTTACCATCTATACAGCTGCCCTTGAACTCCTAGGCTAGAGCAATCCTCCTCCTGCCTCAGCCTCCAAGTGGCTGAGTGACTGGGACTATAGGTGTGTGCCACTCCACCTTGCTTGGGCTGTTCTCTTCATTATGTTGATGAGGACAAATTCCTAAGCCAAATGGGCAAAGAAGGGTGGCCCCTGTCTCTGTTCTCTGTACAGACAGTCCCCCATCTAAGATGGCTCAACTTGCAAATTTTCAGTTCTAATGGTGATATGGAGGTGATATTCATTCAGTAGAAATGGCAGTTCAGAATTCATAGTTTGATCTTTACATGGCCTAGTAACACACATGGGCAGTACTGTCTCAAGATTCTGGGCTGCAGTAAGCTGCAGTTCCTCAGTGGCCCTACAGTCATGCTAAGCAGCGTGCTGGGTTGCTGCACTGCGATGTACTGTAGACTGGGTGTATGATGAACGTTGTTGACTTGAATATCTTTTCAACTCATGAGATGGGTTTATCAGCATGCAAAACCATCATAAGTTGAGGAGCATCTGTGTGTCTTTCAAACAGCTGGAGAACAGAGGGGCTGGCAGGCAACCTGGCCACCTCAAGGAGAAGTCTGGCTGCCCTGAAGTGCATTTTGAATTTTGACCATGTTTTACTGCGTGTCTGCAATGGACTTGTGGCTTGGGCAGCGTGGTGGGCCAAGCAGATGTGGAATTTCCCTGGATGCAAACACCTATAAAGCCTGGGCCATCAGCAATGAAAATGTCAGAGGGGGAAATTCCAGAGGCCAAGGAACCTCCAGGGAACACAGGGCCCTGGAATATGAAGGAAGGGAACAGCTGTCACCAAGACCAGGGTAACCGGGTGGCTGTCACCACTCCAGGTGGGAATCAACACCCATAGAAGGGCAGATGCCCAGGAGTTCAGACCCCTGAACCTCATCAAGACCCCCAAAGGCAAACGCTGCTGTGCACAGAGACTTACAAGACAAAGAAGTGTTTTCCTCCATTAAGGCAGTGAGAAGGCAAAACAGTTATCCTGCGAGAACCTGAGGGTTTCAGCCAGAGCTAGAAGCTATTTACTATGGATAAATTATCCTAGCTGTGTGGGGAGTAATTTTTTTTTCTCTGAGGTGCTGAGAATCCAGCTCAGGCCCTTGCACATGCTAGGCATGTGCTGGTGATGAATTCTTAAGTCTGAGAATTAACATGAGATGGACGTCTGGGAATTCACAGAAACCAAGACAAGGTGGCTCTCAGGACCACTTCCACAGCCCAGGCTACAAAGAATCCCCTCAGAAGAAACAATCTTGGTTGAAGACAAGCACATGACTATAACCCACAGGACAAGAGGGGCAGAGATTCAGCCACCAGAAAGCCCCATCATGGAAAGGCCAGTGCTGTGTCACAGGAAAGGCACCATGCAGCTGGGTGGGCCACAGAAGGTTCTAGAAGCCAGAAGTGACTTCTGCAGGATGGGTCTACACAGGGTGGCCCAGCACTGTCCACCCTGTAACTCCATGAGTTTTCCCTATAGTTCAGGCTGAAGACAGCTCAGGGTCCTTGAGTTCCCCCTACAAATGGCAGAAACAAATAATCCAATGTTGGGGCTGGGGATATAGCTCAGTGGAATAAGCGCCTGCCTGGCAAGCGCAGGGTCCTGAGTTCAATCCCCAGTACCACAAAAAAAAAAAAAAACAAATAATCCAATGTTGACTGATTGATAAAAATAACTCTCGGCCAATGGCTTGCTTCTGTAAATTACAACTGAGCAGCTGCTCACACTTCCAAACAAATATGGTACCAATTTCCATTTCTGTAAGGCTTTATTTAATGTCCCATGACAGCTGACATGCCACATCAGTCTACGCACCCAAATAAGAAACTTCATGTCATTCAACCCCTATCACAGATGTGGAAGTTAAGGGGTGGAATGTGGCTTCCCGGGGAGGCGCATTCCATCAAAGGTAGATCAGCCATGTGGGGCCCCAGGTTGAGGGGCTCTGCCTGGGATCAGATGTTGTCCCCTCAGTGTCTTATCCCTATCTGATGACACTTCTCTGGGGAGGAGAGATCTAAACTTCTAGAATGGTGCCCTTCCCCCTTCTAGCAAGTTATTCCTATGTACATTTTAAATTTTTAATTGACACAATATCTGTACATATTTATGGGTAGAGTGCTGACATTTAAATGTATGCTGACATTTAAATATATACAATACTAAATGACCGAAGCATGGCAATTAGCATACCAATCACTTCAAACATGGATTATTTCTTTGGTTAGGAGCATCCACAATCCTATATTGTAGCTATTTTGAAACATACAATCAACTTTTGTTCTTGACAGTCAACCTATTAGATATAGGACACCAGGACTTACTCCCCCCATCTCGCCGGATTTGTGGAGACTGATAACCAACTTTTCTCCATTCCCCTCCCCCAGCCAGTAAGCAGTATTCTACTCTCTACTTCCATGACATCGACTATTTTAGATTCTGCTTTTGAGTAAAACTATGTAATATTGTGCTTCTTTACCAATTTGTTTCACTTAACATCTTCCAGGCTCATCCTGTTGCAAAAAAAAAAAAAAAAAAAAGCATTTCATCCTTTTTTAAAGGCTGGGTGTAATCCATTGTGTAGATATACCATATTTTCTTTATTCATTTACTGTAGGTTGATTCTACATCTTGGTTGTTGTAAATAGTAATGCTATACACATGTCTATTCAAAATTCTGGCTTTATGTCCATTGAATTTATATCCAGTAGTGGGATTGTTGGATCACAGGGTTATTTAAAAAAGTAGAAACTTCCATTGTGTTTTTCATAATGTGTGTATAAAGTTACATTCCTACCAACAGTGTACAAGAATTCACTTTTCTCCGTGTTCTCACCAGCCTTGTTATTTAGTTATTTTTACTCTGGTTGTTCTAACTGGGATGAGGTAGCACCTTGCTGTGGTTCTGATTTGCCTTTCCCTGATGCTTTGTGATGGTGAGCATTTTTTCACATAATCCCTGGCCCTTTGTATGTCCTCTTCTGAGAAATGTCTATTCGGATGATTTGCTCATTTTTAAGATGAGTTATTTGGGGTTTTTTTGCTGTTGAGTTGAGTTCCTCACACATAATGAACACTAGCTCCTTGTCAAATGAATAGTGTGCAGGAGTTTCTCCCATTCACCATGCTGATTGTTGCCTTTGCTGTGTGGCTTTTTAGTTTGATGTTAGTCCTTTTGTCTAGTTGTACTTTTGCTTCTTGTGCTTCTGATGTCTTATCCAAGAAATCTTACCAGGTGTGCTGCGTATGCCTGTAATCCCAGCACTTGGGAGGCTGAGCAGGAGGATTGACAGTTTGAGGCCAGCCTGGGCTGCACAGTGAGTTCAAGGCCAGCCGGAACTACATAGAGAGACCCTGTCTCAAGTACCCCCACCCCCTAAAAAAGAAATCTTTATCCATACCAGTGTCTTAAAGTGTCTCTTCTATACTTTCTTCTAGTTTTGGGTCTTACTTTTAAGTCTGTTATCCATTTTAAGCTGATTTTTTAATATGATGAGAAATAGGTTCCGTATACATATATCTGTTTTTCTCAACACCGGTTATTAAGGAGACCGTCCTTTCTCCAGTTTATATTCTTGGTGACTTTGTTGAAAATTAGTTGGCTGTAAAAACATGGATTTATATCTGGCTTTTCTATTCTATCCCACTAGTCTATGTGCCTGTTTTTATGTGTAACATACTGTTTTGGTTACTATAGTTTTATTTGTGTTTTGAAGTCTGATATTTTGATGTCTCTGCCTTTATTCCTTTTACTTAGGTTACTTTGGTTCTTTTGCGGGGTCTTTTGTAGTTCCATATGAATTTTAAGATTGCATTTTTTCTTCCTGTGAAGAATATCATTGGTATATGATGGTGACTGCTTTGAATGTGTAGCTCTCTTTGGGTAAAGTGGACATTTTAACAACATTGATTCTTCCAATCCATGAGCCTGGGATGTCTTTTTATTCTTTGTATCCTCTTCAATTTTTTAAATCAATATTTTGTGATTTTATTCATAGATATTTTTCACTTTTGCTGTGGTTTGGTGAAGCATCTGTCAAAGGCTCACGTTTGAATGCTTTGTTGTTGAACTATGACATCACTGGAAATGGTTAAACCCTTCATAGGTAGAGCCTAATGTAAGGAAGTTAAATCATTGGGTCTTTGCCCTTGAGTGGGATATTGGGACCCTGGCTCCTTCTTCTGTCTCTTTTGCTTTCTGGCCACAATGAGGGGAACAGTTTTCACTGTGCACTTCCATCGTGCTGCACTGTCTCGCTACAGACCCAAAAGCAACAGCCTAAACCAACCAACCAGATGCAAAACTGTGGGCCAAAATAAACCTTTCTTCTCTATATGTTAATTATCTCAGGTAATTTGTTATGGTACTGGAAAGCTGACTTACATAATTTTCTTGGTTAAATGTACTCATAAGGATTGTGTTTTATTTTATTTTTGTAGCTATGTAAATGGGAGTGCTTTTTTATTTATTTTTCAGCTATTTTGTTGCTGATGTATAGGAATGCTACTGATTCTTTGTTGTTCTTGTATCCTACACCATTACTGAATTTATTTCAGAGTTCCAACAGGTTTTTTTGAGGATTCTTTTATTGTTGTTGTTGTTTTTTTCAGTATTTGTAAGATCTTGTCATTTGGGCAAAGTGGCCAAACACCTTCAGTGGAAGAAAGATAGTCTCTTTAATAAATGGTGCTGGGAAAACTGGTTTTCCACATGCTGAAGATTAAACCTAGACCCATAAACTATGCACTAAACTAAAATCGAAATGGATCAAAAAATCTAAATATTAAAACAAAAACACAATCTGCTGGAAGATAGACTAGGTAAAACTCTTAAAGACATAGGTATAGGTAAAGACTTTATGAACAAAACCCTGAATGCACAGGAAATATAAAGAATCAATAACTGGGATCTCATCATATTGAAAATAAACTTTTGCATGGCAAAAGACACCACCAACAGAGTGAAGTGACAACTCACAGAATGGGAAAAATATCTTTACCAGATATTCCTCAGACAAAGGACTAGCAACTAGCATATAGAAAGAGCTAAAAAAAATCAGAACCCCCAAATTTAAAGATACAATCCAAATATAGGTATCTGAAATGAATAGACACTTCTCAGATGAAGTAGAAACAGCAAATAAATAAATGACAAAATGTTCAACATCACCAGTCATCAAGAGATACAAATTATAACTACAGTGATATTTCAGCTCACTCCAAAAGAATGGCTATTGTCAAAAAACCAACCAATAACAAATGCTGGTGGGACTGTGGGAAGAAAGAAACCCTTCTACACTGTTGGTGGGAGCATAAATTGGTGCAACCAGTATGGAAATCAATATGGAGATTCCTCAAAAAACTAAAAGTAGAGGTTTCATTTGACCCAGCTCTTCTCCTTTTTGGTTATCTTCCTGAAGGACTTCAGCATCATGCCACAGTGATACACGCACATCCATGTTACAGCAGCACAATTTGAGATAGCTAAATCTTGGACACTGCCTGGATGCTCATCATCAGATGAATGGATTAAAAAAAACATGGCTTTTGTATACAATGGACTACTACTCCGCTCTAGAGAATGATAAGCTTGAGACATTTGTAGGTAAATGGATGCACCTTGAGGCCATCTTTTAAGTGAAATAAGTCAGACACACATATAAGTACCACACTGTTTCTCTTGTGCGAGAAACTGGAAGTGCAAATAAGGACCAAAATGATCGATATTGGGAAGTAGGAAGAAAATGTTGAAATGAGAAGGGGAGCAAGGAAGAGGGGAGAGAGAAGAGAAGGAAGAGAAAATGAAAAACAGAAGGGAAACATGGAAACAAAGCTTTTGTAAACAAGGAGGGGAGAGGAGTTGAAGGGAGGAGAATGGGGAAAGAACAGTCAGGATCCTTCATGTACAGGTGCAAATTCCTGACGGTGAATGTGATCACTATGTATATCACAAGTGTACCAATAACATTAATTTTTTTAAAAGATCTTGTTATTTAGAAACAGGAATAGTTTGACTTCTTCCTTTATAGTTTAGATGTTGCCTGAGTGCTCCACGGGACTTCCAGGACTATGTTGAACAAGAGTGGTGAAAGAGACCTTATTGTCTTGTTCCGGGTCTTAGAGGAAATGGTTCCAGTGTTTCCCTTTCTATGATGTTAGCCACGGGTGTGTCACACATGGCCTTTCTTGTGTTGAAGTATGTTCCTTCTATATCTACTTTGTGTAGAGTTTTTTTTTTTTATCATGAAGAGATGTTATATTTTATCAAGTGTCAAGCAAATCATTCTTAATAATCCTGTGATTCTGCAGGTAGAGAATTATAAATTGGGCCCTTTAAAAAAACTTATCAAAAATCTAGAAAAGTACCTTTGTTATTGGAAAATGGTTTTACTTTTGAAACAGAAATATAGTTTGCAAGAGACATCTGGTACAGCAAGAAGGTCACCTTATGGGCACTTTTCAAGTTGGAAGGAACAACTGTGTGTGTGTGTGTGCATGTGTGTGCAAGCCTGCATGCGCATGCATGCGCTAACCATGTTAACATGAACGATTCAGTGGCATTTAGTACATTTACAACATGGGCAACCACCCCAAGCCACCACTTCCGTCTAGTTGGAAAACACGTCCATCGCCCCAAAAGGAAGCTCTATGCTCTAAGCAGCTCTTCCCTGGCCCCACAGCCTTTAGTGACCTCTCATCTTCTTTCTGTGTCTCGGTATTTCTTTGCCTATTCTGGGTAGTTCCCAAAAATGCAGTTACGTAACACGTGGTCTTCGTGTCTGGCTCCTTCTGCTTAGCATATTTTCATATCATCCACACTACACCAGGACTTTGCTCTTCTTTATGACCGTGTAATATTCACTCATGAAAATGTTGTGTGTGATTTTTAAAAAAGTGAGCCTCCGAGCCTGTCACGTTGATCGGGAAGCCTGGTGCCCTTCTGCTGTGTCTCTCATGTGCCTGTTTTCATGCACACGGGGAGAGGTGGCTCCCTGGTGGGAACCGGTCGCCAGCACTGTGAGCTCTCTTCCACGTACACTCTGGAACTGCAGTGAGATTTCCAGGAAATGACTGCTGTGGCACACAGAGGGCACGCTAGGGGCAGGAATCAAACTGAACCAGCAGGGAGGCAAATGGAGCAGGCATTCGGAGCTCGGGGTCCACTGCTGCGAATGGGGCTTTGACCCGCTGGAGTTAGGTTAAGCAAACAGGAAGCGGAGAAGGAGGGTTGGGGCAAGGCGTCTGACAGGCTGGGGAAAGGGACTGCAGGCAGAGTTCCCGAAACGTCCACCAAGAGCCAACTATTTAGGAAACTTGCTGGAGGGGAGTCCTTTGAACAGTCTCATTGGGAACCAGGAAACTTCACTTCGGACCACTTTGGAGGCTGTTACTCATTCAGCTTCGCTTGGATAAGGAAGGCTCGGACCCGGCTTTTCTGTGCCTGCTTGGCGTTTCCTTCTGAGCCCTCCTCCTGCCGGCCACCGCTCCTCTGCGGAGGCCTGGCGCTGGTGGGAAGCGTTCCCTGTGCTCCACAAGCACTATCAGATGACACCTCGCTCAGAGCCTCTGCCGGGTCCCAGCGTCTGAAAACTGAGCCGCCTCCTCCTCTCAGGTTTAATGAGATTCTCGCCGAAGTCTGGCTAGTGTTTTTCTTTCCCTGACCAGGAAACGTAAATGTGCCCTGGAGATTAAGACAGATGAGTGGGACAAAATGGGATTTTACACATGGGGGTGTTTGTTTATGGGCTTGAAACATTGAAAAACAATACTGTATGAGGCCCTGAGAGGAAAACTAGTGGTTTCCTCCCCTCCCTAGTGAACTGTTTGAGGTGCTCGCTGGAGAAGCTAACAGAACTTTGCTTCTTAGCGGTTTTTCTCTGGGCGTGTCGGGAGCTCACTCTCACACTTTCTGTGGTCCTCATGCACACTTATAATTTAAGATCTTTGTGGAATCTTTGCTCTGTGCCCAGGGCTCTGAAACCATTAAAAAAGCAGAAATAAATATGGTTCATGCTCACCGCCTGCTGCTCGCCAGGAGGACAGGGCCGTGTGTGGGTGAGCTAGGCACCCGAGAGGTGCTGGCACTGGGCAGGAGCTTTGTAGATGCTCACAGGGAGAATGCATGTGACTTCCTGCTTGGCTGTATCAGCGTTATCCTGGTTCTGCCAGGCCCCCTGTTTGCTATGTAAGCATATCGTGTCTGCACATGTGAGCAGACAGTGAGGTGGGGACATCTGTCACAGTGACAGTGCCCGCCTGCAGAAAGCACTGCCATCTTGGAAGCAGCAGAGGGACACGCTGATGTCCTGCAGTCTGGCAGGGCCAGCAGCCTAGCTGGGGGCCTAAGGAGCCCATGTTGGCTTCTGTGTCCCCTGGCTGCCCTCCCCAGGAAGGGTGACCATGACCAAAATGGAGATGTCACTCCCACATGAGTCATTCTTTACAACGTAAAAGTCAAGACTTGCAGTGTGATAACCCACCCCTATAATCCCAGTGCTTGTGAGGCTGAGGCAGGAGGATGGCTGCACATTCAAGATCAGTCTGGGCTACAAAGTGAATTTAAACCCAGCCTGAACTCTAGTAAAATGTTTCCAAAACCCAAAACAATTTTAAAAATAAAGAGTATTCCTGATGGAAATCCCACGGACAGCTCCAGTGGAAGTGGCAAAGGCTGATTCTGAGAGCCCATAAGGAGAAGGAACCCTCACCTTTTCCCCCCAATTCTACCCCAGGTTGGAGCCAAGAACCGTGCAGCCTTCTGGATCCTGGGGAAGAGGCTGCAGGACCAGCCAAACAAGGCTGGGCTTCACGGGGCAGCGTCTGGAAGGACACTCAGCACAGCCCGGAGCACGTCCCAGGCGGTGGGCAGAGTTCACGCACAGTTACATAGCAGCAGCCGAAAAGGAATTTCAAAGCAAATTGGCTCTGTTTATTCAGTCCTGGAGAAACTTTTACGAAGTTTATTTAGGGGACTTCCAGGTAGAAAGAGCACGTGACAGCGAAATGGAACAACTGTGGTTGTCTCACTAACAAGGAACGTGAGTGTGCTTGTGAGCTTGGCAGGAATTTAAATCTAGACTAAATTTTTACGTGGACAACTTCTAGTGTGCTGGTTAAGAGGAGAAGAATTTCTTTTCATGACACTTTTTTAAATGTACAGGACATTGTAAAGGAAACACTTGTCAATGAGTAGCACTGATTTATCTGTCAGGGATCTCCCGAAAAACAAGACCAATGAGATCCACGTCACATGTGATGTACAGACACACATGCACTACATGAGGTGTGATAAAAAACTAGCGTGAATGTTCAAAGAAAAATTTGTTACAGTAAATGACACATTGTCATTGGCCCCCCTCAAGCTCCTCCCCCTCACTTCCAACACACTCATCCCACGCTTCTTGGCACTTTCTGCAGCGGCTCTGGAGAACTCTTTCATGAGTGGCTTCAGTGGCCTTGTTGCGGCTGCTTTGATGTCCTGAATCCATTCAAAACATTTACTGCTCATGGTCATTTTGGCTTTGGGAAGGAGGCAGAAGTCACATGGCTCTGGATCTGACAACCGAGGCAGAGGAGGGGACCCCATCGTGTGTTTATGAGCCTACCCTTCAGCAGCAGTCCTGGTTCTTTTGACCACATCTCAGAAAGCCTCACAAGAGAGGACTTCTAGAACTGCTTCAGGAAGTGGCAAGAACAATGAGATAAATGTATTTGAAGAAAGAGGGAGTATTTTGAGGGAAATTTGTGGCACTATGTATTTTACTGTAATAAAGTTTTAAAATTTAAACATTCACCATATGTTTTGATTATGCATCATACACAGGTACATTTAAGACCCCCCACAAGCACCAAAATCTGCAGACACCCAGTCCCTTAAATGAAATGGTTTTGTATTTGTAGATAGCCCCCATATACCTGTCTAACAGAAGTAACCTCTAGATGATTTATATAATATGAATATAACATAATCTATAGATCCCTAAATAATGTATATGCTGTGTAAGTTATTATACTATGATGTGTGGGAACAATGACAAGTAAGGGTCCGCACAAGTTTAACACAGACGCAGTTGTTTTAAAACAAGGTATTTTTGAGGGCTGGGAGAACACTGCCCCCACATGAGTGCTACCCTGGTTCCATCCTCAACACTGGAAAAATATATTCCCATGTTTTTTTGAACCCAGAGATGCAGCACCCATGGGCTGACTGTATGTCTGTGTATACGCGTATGCAGTGTGCATGTGTGTCTATACACATATCTGTAGGCACAGCATGCGAATGTGCCTACAGAGGGAGAGGTTAGGAGCCCACGTGACTGTGAAGACCAGCAGGTCTGAAACCTGCAGGGCAATGCAGAGCTGGAGGCCCAGGGAAGAGTGGGTGGGAGGGAACACATGTGTGCCTCTAATTCTTGCAGCGCTTGTTCAGTTAATGGTTATGAATGGACAAAGTTGGTTTTACTTATTTCCAAAGGATTCAAGATGGTGCAAGGTCACCGCCATGTCCTTCCTCTCTTGTCCATCAGACGCTGGCTCTGCTGCCTCCTGTCTGCTTCTGGTTGGGATGCTGGCTCCCACTCGTCCAGCCATGCCTGCTGATGGCCCTTCTGTCTCCCTTTGATTCAGCCTGGTGTGGGGGATTCCTGTTGTCTGACTGCCCTGTTGGATCAAGAGCTCACCAAGGCAGAGGTGACCGCAGTCTGGCCTGTTTGCTTGAGAAGCATGACGTGGACTGTTGGTCATCCATGATAATTTTATATCCCTTTCTCGGATACCTGTCAGCCTTTCTTACATGGAGGTGTGATATCCTGCTGACGGAGCATGGGTTGGAATGAAGGGCTGCTTCTGGGTCTGGACCCTTGTCTCTTGTGGGGCTCATCTCTGGACTCTTTCCCTTTCCCACTGCCTAAATGCACACGAGGTGGCAAGTTAGCTTGGGTCATTGTCTTAGTCACTTCCCTTATCACTGAGACAAAATACCCGACACCCACGGGTTAAAGGAGGGGAGGTTCATTTGGGCTCAGGTTTGTAGAGGTTCAGTCCATGGTCAGCTGGCTGCAAGACAGAATGGCATGGCGGGGGACAGCTGCCCACATCATGGAGGATATGGAGCAGAGAGCGAAGAGAGGGGGATAAGCCTGTCTAGGCCATGCCCCCACTGACCAGGCCCTGCCTCCAACAGGAAGGCATCTGTGAGCCCCCCAAATCCAAGGGAGCAACAACAGGGAAGGAACTGGGGTCCCTGGTGACTGCAGGAAGCTAAGCAGTCCCACAGCCTGGGGATGTTCTGTAAGAGAGAAATAAATTTGTTAGCCAGGGCCACTCACACACTCACACTCACATAGTCATCCAATGTGGAGCTGACAAGGTGGAGATCAATCTTCCCTGAGATCCAGAGGAGGCTGGAGGGGAGGAGAGGACTTGGCTCAAGCCAGGCAGAGGGCTTGGATGTCCCAGAGCAAGAAGAGGAGCTCCATTTCAGGCCCAGCTGTGTGTCCAGGCCCATCCAGAACGCCCAGGCCAGGCGTGAATGGGTGACAGGTTGAGTCCACAACCATGGGCCCAGGCCTCAGAATAAAACAGGAAGCAGCCTGCTAAGACTCAGGTCTTTAGGCCAAATGCAGAGCAGGGTCTGGCCTGGGCTCAAGGTGACCACAGGCAGAAAGCAGTGCCAGGGAAGGAAGGTGCTGCGGATGCCCCAACAGGGAAGCAATGAAAAAACATTCACTGCATGCCAGTCACACGCTGGCCCTGGGCACCTGTGATATCATTTAATGTTCAGTAGCCTTGGGATATGGATGTCAGCATACCCATTTTATGGATGAGTAAATGGAGATCCAATAAGTTGTCATTCTGAAGCTCCTTCTGCTTCCCCCAGTGGACATACTTTCAGCTGGGACAGGACAGGCTGATGGCTTCAGGCTGAAGGGTCCAACCTGGTCCTTGGCCAAAGTTTTATCACTGTCCACACCTTCTAGCAAGAACGACTTCTCCAGATAGGCTGAGGTGCTCTGGACCAGGACCCAAGGTGTCAGCCTCTGTGTAGGTGCTATGGTCTGGTAGCAATGGAGAGGGCCTTGGCGGTGGGACCTGAGATTCCTCAGTGTCAGATCCTGTGTCCTGCCACCTGTAGTCCTTGGAGTTCTCTCAGGGTCCTACAGCCTGCTTGCAGCAGGAACAACATCATGTCCTGCTCTTGGGGTCCCCCGGAAAGAATTCAGTCTACTCATTCTCCAGAGATGCTGGGTGCTTCTTGGGGACCAGGCCCTTCTTGGGGACCAGTGTCCAGGACCAGGCCCTGGACACTGTGGGACAAGACCTAGATGGTAGAAAAACTTGGCCAGAGCAAAGGTCCTGTGTGGACTCAGTGAGGGGTGGAGAGGGTCAGGCCTTCAAGGGTACGTAGAGAATTCTTGGATCCTCTGTGTACCCTCTCTCTTAACATTTGGACCTTAGAAATTAACTCCTTTGGATATGGAAGACATAAGATTTTAAGACCTTCAGAAAGTCCTCTTGTCCCCAGGGAAATGTAACACCACCAAGCATTGCTACCTTAGGGTCAGGGTTAGTGACCATGGGCACGCATGAGGACATGAGATGGGCCTGTGAGATGAAAGAGCAGCCAGAGGAGAAGGACACAGAGAGGGAGGGACATGGTGTGCAGACAAAACTCTATTGGCCACGTGGCCTGTGCAGATCACTGCTCTTTCCCGTGCCCTCGATCCTGGCTGAGAACCCCACACACCTGCCTTGCTCCACTTGGTGTCTTGGTACAGAGGTCCCAGGTGCAGCCACCTCCCTCCTCCTTGTGTGGTCCCCACTCTTTGAGGGACGCATCTGGTCTTCGGCTCAGGGCAAATCTGATATATCCTGTTGATTTTGGTCATTCAGTTTCCTTTCCAAAAGACTGACCTAGAGATGAGTTTGTGGTTCCATTTTGGACAATGAGGTACAAGGGATAGGGGTCTGCTGGGGGCTCCAGGAAAATGTCTTTGCCTTTGAAGACATACGTGCCAAAGACTCCTCTCTGGACAGGCACGGCCACATCTGGATGAGAAGCAGGGCACTCAACAGCACTCTGGAGCCCACTGCTATGGCATGGCCAAGTCCAGGAGCCCGAGGACCTTCCCACCGCCCTGGTTACCCGAGCAATATATTTCTTCATGTTTACATCACGTGAAATCTGATTTCACCCATTCATCCAACACCCACTCTTTTAAAAATCAAAAGGTGTTTTCCAAACACCCATTAAGTGCTCAGCAGTGCACATAGTCTGCCAGGGGAGATAAGCTTATTGAACAAGCTTTGTGATAGGTAGAGATAACAGCAGGTGAGTGTCAACAGAGTGTTCCAGAGAGCCCTGTGGAGAAGCTGACATTCGGTCCAAAGCGTCCCGAACAATTTCCTCCTTGGTGAAGGCGACTGAAATAACCCTACCTGAAATGTGGGCTTGGTGCTCTTTCCAGCCAAGGTTCCTGGAAAAGTTCTCAGTGGGACTTGAATTTGCCTCCCCCTCCCAAGGACATTTGGCAGGGTCTGGAGATATTTTCCATGTTCCCAACTGGGCAGGGTGCTATTGGCATCTAGTGGGTGGAACCCAAGGGCATGGCCAAGCAATGCACGGAATGCCCCTCCTCCAACCAAGACCCAAGAGGCTCAAAGTGTGAACAGGGCCAGGGTTGAGAACCTGCTCCAGACAGACAGATGCGCTCTTGCCACAGACACTGGGAAAGCAGGTGCACCCATCTGCGCTTTCCTGGGGCGGCCGGCTGCAGGCTGGACCACACAGAGCTAGGGAGCAGATGGCAGCGCCTGGTGCCGGGGACCTGCAGCCCGGCACAGCATGCCGACAGGGGGCCTGAGAAGGAGCAGGACTGTGATTTGCGCTTGCACTAACCTCCCTGCTACCGCCAAATCGCCGGGGAGGGAAAATGAGCTGCATCCCCAAAAACTCTTTATGGCCCAGGAAGGGTTTAGTGATTTTACTGCTCAAATTACCATGCGGATATCAATTTCATCATTGTCAATGTCCAATTTCCTGTTTTGCTTATCTCAGAATTACTTTTTTAATGTCTGCACTGCCCATATGGCTTTGGCTTCAAGTTGATTAGATATGGAACTGGCCTGTAATGGATTAGAATGCAGGATTTGTTTGCTTTGTAATATTTTAAGAAAGCAATGAAAAAGGCTGCAGCGGTGGAGGGAGAGCTTGTATGTTTACAGTCTGACTCTTTTTTCATGACCGGAAAAGACAGCTTATTTAGGAATGTGGATTATGGCTCTCGGTCACTTTTTGATTTGTGTTTCATTTCAGGGTTTTCCTGAATTACAAATCCCTACAGATTTGTGGGACTTAAAGAGTTACACTTGTGCATTTATTTTGCTTTTAGCATTTTTTTTCTTGTCTTTCTTTTTTTTTTCCCTTAAAGTTGGTTTTGTCTTCCCCTCCACTCTCGTACAGGTTTCTCTGTGTGCCGTTCCAAGCGCCGCTTTTCCTACATGGTCTGTGCAGTTGGAAACCTTATCCAAAGGAGCCCTGTGACAGCGACGACCTGTGCCGCAGTTGTCAGACACCAATGTGCTGTACGTTGACACTTGCCACCTGGATATCCTGGCCCAGATCATATTTTGGTAAATGTCTATTTTCTTGATCATTTCCAACTATCATGCAAAGCCACATCCTGCTGTTTCAGAGATGCTCAAACGGTTGGGTCCCAGGAAGCCTCGAAAGGCAGCAGCAGACGGCTACACAGCTGGCTGGGTAGCCAGGTCACCTTCAGGCATTGATGACAGGGTGGGATAGACAGCTCAGAGCCCTGGGGCTCTTTGGGCCACAGCTCCGAGGTGGTCCCTGGCATACTTCAATGTCACCAGTCCTTAGAATCCTTTTTTTTTTTTTTTAATTTTATTTTAAAGACAAAAGAATGGAGACATATGAACCAGAAAAGCCATAAACAATACAGAAAATACAAAGTTATACAGAATATAGTAGGGAATTAGAACTGGATGTTGTATTACATAGTTATCTTCACATTAGTTAACACAAAAACATTAGAGGAAATACCAAATTATAGATAAGATAGTAGGGAA